>ML326977.1:3117-15267 GCA_005239505.1 Nicotiana paniculata
TATATATATATATATATATATATATACATCCTGCTATAATGTTGGCGATACCACCACAACGGAGGAGATGTGTAGAAATTGATAACCAACTGCAGAGTTAACAAATCATTGAATCCTTCCTCTTGACTAGGGCCAACATCTTATCACAAACCAATAAGGGTAACTATCCTTTAATGTATTTCACATAACCTTATTGCACTGGATCCCTGATCCAAAAATCTTGTCTCACCCAGTATGAACTGCCCAGACAACAAATCACCCCAAACATGACCAACATTCTCACATAACACCACAACGCGCCAATAGGCCATAACTCGAACATGATACATAAATAAATGACTCAGGAAAAGACTACTCAACTCACGCAACTAATATGAACTTTCCTCAGAAAATAGGAAGCATAACATAAGAAAAATAGATATAGGGGGTCGTACTCATCATCACACTGTTGCGGCGTGCAACCTGATCCAAATAACATACCTGTGGCGACCTGCCACTCGATCGACACATAAAATTTACATAAGGAGATACACACGGAGCTGAATTGCTCACTATCACAAAATAATGGATATCGATCATAAGTACGCTAAGTGCATAATACCATCTTGGGGAGACTAATAGAGCCATACACTACGAAAACTCGAGCACAACTGAGATGCGATATATATATATATATATATATATATATACACTTTGGATCATAAGAGCTGTCCTGCTCACATAACATCTCAATACGCGTAGATCTCAACACATATGAAATTATCAAGCCGTTTCACAACTCACACGACACAATCATAATATCACATGAATTTGACGAAGACGGAACAACATTTGCCGTTCTAATACCTATTTTTTAAAAGCACTATACTGAAATGAACATGCCTGGCTCATACGGAGCCCATAATCATATTTAAGCCATCCACAAACATCGAGTCTACCTTGCTCGAACCAAACTAAGCTAATAACTTTTCCTGGGTCCATAGTAACCCACTTTCTCTCATAATACGCGATAACAACCATCATAGCCGGGACAAACACTCCACAATCCACAACCAAATGAACTGAACGCCTTCCAGGCATGAATTCTCAAATAAGCAATATTGCACTTTTTTATACTTAGTCCAAATCTTCAATCCATTAAGTGACTACGTGTCACACTTATGCAATCTTCTCTTGGTTACGCTCCCACGACCTTTCACACCAGGTAACCAGTCTGCACCTCCGCATCACCGACCACACTAATACTGCAAAACACATCAAGAACCCATGACCAGGGTACAAAGCCTCTTTCACCAAATATCGATCTTAGGTGACACTGAAGATAACACCAGCTTACTCTGAACTTTCAAATCACTTTTTCTTGCTTATCCGAGCTCATGACATCTTTGTTAATACCGAACCACAATTTCGATTCTTACTCCCAGTTACACACTATTTACTACACCTAACATGCCAATATGAGATAGCCAGAATTCCATCATTACTTCTGAACCACTAATAGGGTGAACACTTCATCATATAGAAACCTTTTTTTACTCAATTCAAGAGTACCATATCAACACACGAGTGAATTCTCACAATCACCCAACATGCAAATCCTTAGGTAGTGGTATGAACCATCATGAACCTTCCGGGATTCGCCTACACCTGACAGGCCATAATACTTGAATGGTTCCAAATAAAATCTATTTCGACGGTCGACATGCCTCGCATACACCGGCACAAACCACATGGATAACTTAATCACATCGAAATAACTAATCACTACCGTAAATGTGCCATTCCAACCATGGCTAATCAATATATTTTCTTTTAATCATTCTTAACTACCTCAGAAATAATAGTAACTTCCTTCAACTCATAGAAAATTCAACCCCCGCGCATCCCGAATGACCTTGATTCACGAGACCATGCTGCCTAAATCCTGCAACCCGTCTCACACCCTCCTGATAATCTTTCTACAACCCGGAGTTTACTCCTCTTACTTCCCCCATACTATCCTGCACGCTGAAAATAACATAGAACACTCCAATTATTTTCCCTTTTCTCAGAAATTATACTGCAAAAGCTCGACTGTTAATCATACTGCTGCCTAAAAATCCTTAAACGCCGCGTTCTTAACCTTTGAATTCACTAGGACCGCTATTGAGTGTCACCCACTCTGACTGGTCCCGAATACAAGCAACTCCAAGGCTCTTCTAGCACATGAACACCTTTTTCAATGGAACACGTGACTGAGTCACTACCCTTACAACTCCCTTATGGCTTAAGCATGAATTCTGAATCTTCCAAAGCCTAACCCTGGTCCAATAGGGCCAACTTTTGCACACATTTGCCAAATCCCACGCACAATCACCATTTTACTCCTTTCCCTTAGCTATAATAACTTGCCAATACACTGATAATCCGCAACCCCATGAGAAGACCATCCTACAAGCCAACTGCAGGTTATGGGACTCCTACACTTAACCCGAAGCTACTCCTTGCACCATTCTCGACCCTGTTGAGATTCTTTCTCCTTTGTTAACATGATCTTGCTCAACCAACCCGTCTAATTCTTCCAAATTCTCTTGTTAGCACTCTCTTATAACTCAAATTCTCTAGCATCATTCACACATCCTTCCTCCTACCGAACATCTACTAGAATCCCTCACCAAAACTTGCCAACCACACGACCGCTAATCTACTCACAGGAGGTAACCCACCAATGTAAATCACCAACTGACACCTTCCAACGACGATGTACTGCACTTCTCTATGACATCAATAGTCCATCCTAAGCTTGTTCTCATTCACCAACCTTACCAGTCCGTCCGCTCCCCATGGACATCTACTAAATGCGCTACAATACCTTTTAATTCACCACTATGCTGCCGCTCTCCCACTTTGGTTAAACTCATTCCTTTAGGCACTACCTGACCTACTTTCCTTATGCCTGGACTTTTAGAAATTGAACCACTGTCTAGCACTTTTCACATATCTTCCTTCATCGTATGTTTCCCAATTGCTGCCTCAATTCAATATCATTCTCTGTAGGTCTTAAACCATCAGTTCACCACGACTTTAAACTCTCCGAATATCACCTTTCTCGAGCTACATTCATTATTAACTTATCCAATACTGAACCACTACACCTCACAGTCTATGGCAGCTGCTTCTTCAATACTTCTTCACAATACTCTGACCCCATGCAACCGAAGAAACCATGACACTAACGAACTTAACACATTCCATTCGATCAAGGACGACGATAACACCTTACAGGTGAATACTCCACCTTACTTGAAAAAACCAAGTCTTACTACTTTATCAAACCCAACCAGACCGTTCATAATCCAAATGCCTTTCCTCTGCCGGAACTAAAATACCGAAATATCGAAATCACACTCTGAGAAGACCTCCCTTCAAACCATTCATCAGGACCCAACATATGGGCAAGTGTTATATCATCATATCGACAACGCGCGATAACCAATCATAAGCATCATCACTACCTAAGCATAGCCTTAAATCTCTCAGTGTCACGACCCAAATCCTAACTCAGGTCGTGATGGCGCCCAACAGCAGGGTCAGGCAAGCCAACACAAATTTCGCTAGTGTTCATTCTTATTTCGATTAAATAATTTACCATTTACCGAATTTAACAAGTTAAACTATGACATCAAAAGATAATAACCCAGTTTCAGCTCCAAAAGCAACCATAAAGAAGCGTGAGCCAACATGCGAGTATATATATATATATAGCAAAAAACCCCAAAACAACTACCACGTGTGTACCAGGAACTATTGTCACGAGTATCACGGGAAATCTAAGTGGATGTACTAAAGACAAAATATATATATACAATCCCACTGTCTGAAATAAGTAGACGGGAAAATAAGCAAAAGAACTCCAAGGCGCTGCTGAGGATCGTCAGGAGAAGCAGCTCACCGCGAAGTTAGGCCAACTACAGCCAGTATCTAGTTCCGGTCTGATAACCAGATGCACCAACCTCAAAACCTATACAGTTAAGTACGGAAGTGCTGCATGAGTACATAAATAAATATGTACCCAGTGAGTATCCCCTCTAATCTCGAAGAAGTAGTGACAAGAGGTTGACTTGACGCTCACTAGGGTCCAACAATATAATATATGACAGGATATGATGAAATATAGTAGACATGTAAGACAGTGAGCAGCAAATACGTATCAAGTACAGAAATCCAGGTAACTACTGAGAATAAAGAACAATGTACACTTTCCTTTTTCCCAAATACATGACAAACCAATATCAATAAAACAATACCAAATAGTCATGCGCACACAAGGATAAGACAACCGGCCGGAGTCTAGGGAATATCTAATCACTTAATAGTCGTAAAGCTTCCCCCGCTCGCGAATCATACATGCGACTCGGGTGCTGACATATTTATACCAAATTACCATAAAGCTTCCCTCGATCGCGAATCATACCTGCGATTCGAGTGCTGACACACTTATACTGAATATCATAAAGCTTCCCTCGATCGCGAATCATACATGCGACTCGAGTGCTGACTCTCATATATACATATACATACCGAATTTATCACTAAGCTCAGTAGGGGCTATACTTGTAACATGGATTAATCAACTAGGAATTCAAATGAAACTTTCCCCATTTCCACACTAATTCAATGATAATAAGCAACTCAAGGTACGCTAAGGATGCATATACGTCACATAAAACATGCGTGAGAGCCCTAAAACTACCTGAGACAGCATAATAGTCACTACGTACGGACTCTCGTCACTTTGTACGCACGTAGCCCCAAAAGCAAATACACATAGCATATAGAACACCTACGGGGACAATTCCCTCTTACAAGGTTAGAAAGGCGACTCACCTCGTGTCGAATCTACCCCTCGGACCAAGGATGCGCTCGAACTCTGAACTCTATACCCCAGGACTCGTAACTAGCCAAATATGGTACAATTATATAAATTTAAGCTCAAGGTAGGGAAATTATCCTATTTATTCAATAATTCAACATTCTTGAAGAAATTCCCAAATTCAACCCCGGACCCGCACGCTCAAATTCTGAAAACTCTCGAAGGCATCACTTACCCATAGCCTAAGGATCGTTATTATGTGGTTTCTACTTGAATTCATAGCAATAAATGGGTAATTCACCAATTTCTCAAGAACTAAAAATATACTACCCAACTCTTGATTTTTCAATGATTTAGTAGGGAATTTAACTAGTAATTCATGTTTGAAACTAGTGTTAGAGTGGAATTGACTTACCTCTTTAGTAGCTAGGCCGTGGAACCTTCTTCCCCAATCTCCCAAGTATCTAATGGTGGTGGAAAATGAAAGAAAGGGGTGAAATCCCGTGTTTTAAAGGAAACATACTGCCTGGCCTACAGGGGTTCCACACATGCGGCGCGAGGACCGCACTTGCGGTCTCGCGCCTGCGAGCTAAGGGTGGCACCTGCAGAACTGGGCGAGTGGGGCTTGGGTCGCACTTGCGGAGGGATGGGCGCACCAGCGGTTCCGCTCCTGCGGACCTTTGTTTGCACCTGCGAGAAAGGGGGACCTCACCTGGGGTCGCACCTGTGATGCTTGGGACCGTAGGAGCGGTTCCGCACCTACGACTAGGCAACCGCACCTGCGGTCACACCAGAACAGGTGCACCAACAGCTATTTTAGCTGGTTTTTAGCCACGTTGGGTGCCCAGGAGGCCCCTGGACCCACCCGAGCCATCGTCCAAATATACCAAAAAGCCCCAAATCATAATACGGACTCGCTCGAGCTTTCGGAACACTCGAAACAACGCCAAAACTAAAAATCACCTACCAAAACCCCTAAAACCATAACTTAAGAACTTCAAGTTCTTGGATTCAATAACGATGCGCCAGACCGACCTACACTAATCAGAATGACCCCAAATTTTGCAGGCAAGTCATAAATGACATAACGGAACTATTCCCCATCTTGAAATTCTATTCGGACCTTGATAACATAAAATCATGTTCCAAACTAAATTTCAAACTTAAGGAAATTCTTATTTCTATATTGGGCGCTGAAACGCTCCTGGGTCATCGAAAACCCATTCCGAACATACGTCCAAGTTCGGAATCATCATACAAGCTATTGGAACTGCTGGAACTCGATTCCGAGGTCGTCTACTGAAAATGTTGACCAAAGTCAAATTTGGCCAAAAGGGCCAACCTTAAGGAACCAAGTTTCCCTATAGCACTCTATACAATTCTGAATCCCGAACAACCTGACCCCGCAGGTCATAAGTCATAATAAGCCACTACTGGAAGTCTTATTTATGGGAATAGGGTCCTAATAAGCAAAATGATTGTTCAGGACATTTTGCTCTCCCCCTCTTAAACAAACGTTCGTCCTCGAACGGGTCTAAAATCATACCTGAATTGCTGAAAAGATGTGGATATCTACTCCGCATGTCCAACTCGGACTCCTAAGTCGTCTCCTGAACTGGTTGGCCCCTCCACTGGACCTTCACGGCAAAAATTCTCTTGGATCTCAACTGGCGATCCTGCCAATCAATAATAGCAATTGGCTCCTCCTCGTAGCCCAACTTCTCATCTAAGTGAAGAGTGCTGAAATCAACCACGTGAGAAAAGTCGGCATGATATATCCGGAGCATGGATACATGAAAGACCGTATGAACTCCTGAGGTAAAGCTAGCTCATAAGCAACCCCTCCGATCTGCCTCAACACCTCGAAAGGACCTATAAACCTTGGGCTCAGCTTGCCCTTATTCCCGAATCTCATAATGCCCTTCATTGGTGAAACCTTCAGCAGAACCTTATCTCCCTTCATAAATGACACATCACGTTCCCTCTGATCCGCGTAACTCTTTCGTCTGGATTGTGCTGTGCGGAGCCTCTCCTGAATCAACTTCACCTTCTCCAAGGCATCCCTCACCAGGTCCGTGCCAAACCACCCGACAGGAGAACGACACCGTCGACCATACAAAGCCTCAAATGGAGCCATATTGATGCTGGACTGGTAACTGTTATTATACGCAAACTCGGCCAAAGGCAAGAATTGGTCCCACTGACCCCAAAAATTAATCAGACAAGCCCTGAGCATGTCCTCCAATATCTGAATTGTACGCTCCGACTGGCCATCAGTCTGAGGGTGAAATGTTGTGCTGAGATCTATCCGCCTCCACCAGAAATGCTGCTTCAAATCACGATACATCTTCGTAGCACCAGGATGAACAAAATACCGAGAACTGTGTGCCTCTACTAGAATCCTCTCCCTCAGGCCATCAATATTAGGAACACATACACGGCCCTGAAGTCTCAAAACACCATCCTCGCCCAAAGCAACCTCTTTGGCCCTGCCCTGGACTACTGTCTCCCGAAGCTCTGCTAAGAACGAATCATCGAACTGCCGAGCCTTAATCTCTCCCAACAATGAAGACTGAGCAACCACATCTGCTAGAACTCGATGAGGCTCCGAAAGATCACTAGGCGATTAGCCAAGGACTGAATGTCTAAGGCTAGAGGTCTCTCCTCTGCTCCAATGAAGGCCAAGCTACCCATATTCACTGCCTTTATGCTCAAGGCATCTGCTACCACATTTGCCTTTTCCGAATGATAGAGAATGGTGATGTCATAGTCCTTCAAAAACTCAAGCCATCGGCGCTGCCTCAAATTAAGGTCCCTCTACTTGAATAAGTGCTACATACTACGGTAATCGGTATAAACCTCACAAGACACACCATACAGGTAGTGCCTCCAAATCTTTAGAGCATGAAAAATCGCCGCCAACTCTAAGTCGTGCATAGGGTAATTCTTTTCAAGAACCTTCAGTTGACGTGAAGCATAAGCAATAACTCTCCCATCCTGCATCAACACACATCCCAACCCGACGCGTGAAGCATCACAATACACAGTATACATCCCAGAACTGGAAGGCAATGTCAGAACTGGTGCTGAGGTCAATCCTAACTTGAGCTTCTGAAAGCTCGTCTCACACTCGTCGGAACACTGAAACGGGGCATTCTTCTTAGCCAACCTAGTCAATGGAGTTACAATAGAAGAGAACCCCTCCACGAATCGGTGATAATAACCTTCTAGGCCCAGAAAGCTCCTGATCTCTGTAGCTGAAGTAGGACGCGGCCAACTCTGAACTGCTTCAATCTTCTGAGGATGAACCTTGATACCCTCTCCGGATACCACATGCCCTAGAAATGCCACAGAATCTAACCAGAACACACACTTGGAGAACTTAGCATATAGCTTCTGCTCTCGCAAGGTCTGAAGCACCACTCTCAAATGCTGCTCATGCTCACCCAAGCTCCGCGAATAGATCAAAATGTCATCAATGAAGATAATGATGAAGGAATCAATATACGTCCTGAACACCCTATTCATCAAATCCATGAATGATGGTGGGGCATTAGTCAGGCCAAAGGACATCACTAGGAACTCGTAATGGCCATGTTTGGTACGAAATGCAGTCTTCGAAACATCTGAGGCCCGAATCTTCAACTGATGATAACCCGATCTCAAATCAATCATAGAAAACACGCGAGCACCCTGCAACTGGTCAAACAAATCATCGATGCACGGCAGAGGATACTTGTTCTTAATGGTCACCTTATTCAACTAATGGTAATCAATACACATCCGCATATACCCATCCTTCTTCTTCACAAATAGAGCTAGAGCACCCCATGGCGATACACTCGGCCTGATAAACCCCTTAGCTAATAACTCCTCAAGATGCTCCTTCAACTCCTTAGGAGCCATATGGTATGAAGGAATGGATATAGGCTGAGTATCTGGAGCTAACTCAATGCAGAAATCAATATTTCGATCAGGAGACATGTCTGGAAGGTCCGAAGGAAATACATCGTCAAACTCTCGAACAACTGGCACTAAATAAATAGTCGGGGACTCGGCGGTGGTGTCCCGCACATAATCAAGGTAAGCCAAGCAACCCTTCTCGACCATATGTCGAGCCTTAATGAATGAAATAACCCGGCTGGCTGCACTGACTGAAGAACCCCTCCACTCCAGCCTAGGCGACTCGGGCATGGCTAGAGTAACTATCTTGGCATGGCAATCAAGCACGACATGATAAGGAGATAGCCAATTCATGCCTATAATGACCTCGAAATCAACCATGTCGAGCAATAAAAGATCAGCTCTCGTCTCGAACCCAGAGAATGTGATCACACAAGACCGATAAACCCGGTCTTCCACCACAGATTCAGCCCACATGAGTGGACACATATATAGGAGATCCCAAGGACTCACGAGAAACATCCAGGAAAGGAGCAAATAGGGCTGAAACATATGAATAAGTGGATCCTGGATCAAATAGTAGTGAGGCCTCTCTACCACATACTGAGATAATACATGTGATCACGACGTCTGAGGCCACTGCATCTGATCTAGCCGGAATGGCATTAAATCTAGTTGTAGAACCTGAAGACTAAGCTCCCCAGAGTGAAAATGAGTTGGATGACCCCCTCCTGGCTGGCCTCGCCCTCTAGGACGACCCCTTCCGACCTGTCCTACACCTCTAGGTGGCTGGACTACTGGTGCTGAACTAATGGGCTGATAACCTTGTTGCACTGTCTTGCCCCGAAACCTGGGACAAGACCTCCTCACATGGCCTAGATCCCCGTAACATCTCACAGGTGGCATATACTACTATCCCGAAGAAGAAGAATCCTGAATGGCCAGAGAGCGATGTGAACCATCTGTCATAGCACTAAATTAAGAACTGGAGGATCTCTAGTGACTGGAGTAACCACTGGGAGAATTCTGAATAGCTAGAGGACGGTAGGAGTGCTCTGGCATAGCACTGAACTGGGGCCGAACTGGAACACCTCGGGGAGGTGGTGGAGGTGATGAATAAGAAGGATTGTTGGGCTGACCACCCCCAAAGTGATCTCTCCTCCTAGTTGGGGCAACCCTGAAATCTCCTGAGAACCTAGCCCTCTTATCCTGCTGACCCTGCTCCCTACTCCTCGACCGATAACCCTCGATCCTGCGAGCAATCTCCACTACGAGCTGATAAAGAGTACCCATCTCCACCTCTCGAGCCATGGTGGATCTATTACCTGGATGCAATCCTGCTACAAACCTCCGCACTCTCTCAGCATCGGTGGGTAATATCATAAGTGCATGGCATGACAGCTCTGAAAATCTGGCCTCATAATCTATCACGGACATCTACCCCTGCTCTAACCGCTCACACTGACCCCGCAGCTCTTCCCTCTCAGAGCGTGGAATATATCTGTCAAAGAACATCTATGTGAACTGCTCCCAAGTGACAGTAGGAGAATATGCTGGCATGCTGAGAATATAAGACTGCCACCACCTCCGAGCTCTGCCCTCTAACTGGAATGTGGTGAAATCCACTCCATGGGACGCTAGGATCCTCATGTTGTGCAGTCTATCCATGTACCTATCAATGAAGTACTTGGCATCCTCACCTCGCTCACCCATGAAGACTCAAGGGCGCAACCGAGTCCATCTGTCTAACATCTTCTGCTGATCGCCATCCGCAGCTGGTCTGGGCTCCGGTGCTACTACTACAGGCTGGGTACCACCCACGGGCAGTGTACCCGGGGTATGATGTGTTGTTGCTGCCTGTCCTACGGCCTGGCTGGTAGGCCTCTAGACTCCCCCTCCCCCCTGTGAAGTGGCAGGATCTGCTGGAAATAAACCAGCGTGGGACATGGTGTCAATGAATCTCATCATACAGCCCATAACCTCGTGGAATCCTGGCGCTGTCATGAAGTCTGTTGAAGTAGGATCTACTGGAGGCACCTCGTCCTGCTCCTCTATGATAGGATCCTCCGGTAGTGCAACTGGAATAGCTCTGGGATGCCCCCGTCCCCTACCTCGGGTCGGTTCCCTTCCTCTGCCTCTACCACGACCTCGGGCGGCGGGGATAGCAGCATCTCCCAGATTAGGAACATCGGATGCGCGCGTCCTCACAATCTGTGAGAGAATAGAAGAATGAGTTTAAGTACATCACCAGTTTCAAGATAGAATATGAATAAAGAGTGTTTTCCTAACACCCTGTAGCCTCCTAAAGACAAGTATAGACGTCTCTGTACCGATCTGCAAGACTCTAATGGTTCTGCCTGTGACTCGCGAGACTTACGTGAACCTAAAGCTCTGATACCACGTTGTCACGACCCAAATCCGAACTCAGGTCGTGATGGCGCCCAACAGTGGGGTCAGGCAAGCCAACACAAATTTTGCTAGTGTTCATTCTTATTTCGATTAATTAATTTACCATTTACCGAATTTCACAAGTTAAAATATGACATCAATAGATAATCACCCAGTTTCAGCTCCAAAAGCAACTATAAAGAAGCGTGAGCCAACATGCAAGTATATATATATATATATATAACCCAAAATCCCAAAACAACTACCATGTGTGTGCTAGGAACTAGTGTCATGAGTATCACGGTCAATCTAAGTGGATGTACTAAAGACAAAATATATATATACAATCCCACTTTCTGAAATAAGTAGACGGGAAAATAAGCAAATGAACTCCAAGGCGCTGTTGAGGATCATCAAGAGAAGCAGCTCACCGTGAAGTCAGGTCCACTACAGTCAGTATCTAACTCCGGTCTAATAACCAGATGCACCAGCCTCAGAACCTGTACAATTAAGTACGAAAGTGCAGCATGAGTACATAAATAAATATGTACCCAGTGAGTATCCCGTCTAATCTCGAAGAAGTAGTAACGAGAGGTTGACTTGACGCTCACTAGGGTCCAACAATATAATATATGACAGGATATGATGAAATAATGTAGACATGTAAGACGGTGAGCAGCAAATACGTATCAAGTACAGAAATCCAGGTAACTATTGAGAATAAACAACAATGTACACTTTCCTTTTTCCCAAATACATGACAAGCCAATATCAATAAAACAGTACCAAATAGTCATGCGCACACAAGGATAAGACAACCAGCCGGAGTCGAAGGAATATCTAATCACTGAATAGTCGTAAAGCTTCCCCCGCTCGAGAATCATACCTGTGACTCGGGTGCTGACACATTTATACCAAATTACCATAAACCTTCCCTCGGTCGCGAATCATACATGTGATTCGAGTGCTGACACACTTATACTGAATATCATAAAGCTTCCCTCGAT
>ML326983.1:0-23419 GCA_005239505.1 Nicotiana paniculata
AGTGTCCTTCGTGGACTTCTTTCATCACAAATTCCGTTTGGTTAGGTCCGAGGCATTTAACTATGGGTCCTCCGAACATCTTGCGATAAAGTGAGTTGCGAATAAGAAAGTACCGTGCAACTTTGCGGCAAAGTGCCTGAGCTGCTTTCCTGTCTTCAGGTATGGTGCCATTTTGCAAAAAAAATAAGAATTTCGTTTCTCCAATCCGAGGTTCGGTTGTTGAAAGTTACCTCATTCATGTCCTGGTCTATTATTGAATGAAAAAGTTGAACGACAATTGTTGTCCTTGTTCGTTACTTCCGTGACTGCTGCGAGGTTAGCTAGTGCGTCTGCTTCTGCATTTTCCTCTCTAGGTATTTGCATTACCTTCTATGTTTTGAATTGTCTTACGAGCTCTCGTGTTTTTTCAAGATACTGTTGCATTCTAGTCTCTCAAGCGATGTAAGTCCCCTGTATCTAATTTACTACCAGTTGGGAGTCACTGTTGATCACGATTTACTCGATTGAGAGCTCCCGTGCGAGTTCAAGCCCTGCAATAACAGCTTCGTACTCTGCTTCATTGTTAGTTATAGAATAACACTTGATAACTTGCCGTGTCTTTTCACCTGTGGGTGATATCAAGACTATGCCTAAGCCGGCGCCTTTTATATTTGAAGAACCATCGGTGAACAAGGTCCATAGGCCTGGATTAACACCATTAAATAGTTTTAACTCTTTTTCTACTTCAGATACAATGCTATTACTAAAGTCAGCAACAAAATCAGCTAGTGTTTGAGACTTAATTGCGGTCCTAGGCTGATAGATTATTTCATTCTCACTTAATTCTATGGCCCACTTGGCTAATCTTCCTGGCAATTCCTGTTTATGCAGAATATTTCTTAAAGGATATGAGGTCACAACGGTGATTGGGTAGCATTGAAAATAGGGTCGTAATTTTGTAGATGTCATTATTACAGCTAAGGCTAACTTTTCCAGATGTGGATATCTAGTCTTAGCATCTAGCAAATTTTTACTTACATAATAGACAAGTGATTGTTTACCTTTTTCTTCTCATACGAATACTGCACTTGCAGCAATTTTTGAGACAGCCAGATAGATGTACAATCTTTCCCCTTCTTTTAACTTTGAAAGCAGTGGTGGTTTCGATAGATAAATCTTCAGATTCTTGAGGGCTTGCTGACATTCTTTAGTCCATTCGAACTGATTCTGCTTTTTGAGAACTGAGAAGAATTTAAAACTTTTTTCGGAAGACTTAGAAATAAACCTACCCAAAGCTGCTATTCTCCTTGTCAATCTTTGAACTTCCTTTTTATTTGGTAAAATATTAGGTATTTCCTCTATAGCTTTAATTTGAGCGGGATTTACCTCCATTCCTCTGTTTGATACAAGGAAACCCCAAAATTTACCTGATTGCACTCCAAAAGCGCATTTCTCTGGATTTAACTTCATATTATACATGCGTAAAATACAAAAAGCAGTAGAGAGATGCTGGAAATGGTCTTGTGCTTGTGTTGATTTTACCAACATATCATCTATATAGACTTCCATCGTCTTTCCAAGATATTCTTGGAATATTTTAGTCACTAACCTTTGATAGGTTGCTCCAGCATTTTTTAAGCCAAAAGGTATAACTTTATAACAGTAAGTCCCCCCTGTTTGTAATGAAGGAAGTTTTTCCTCATCTGAGGTATTCATTTTAATCTGATTATAACCAGAATATGCATCTAAGAAGCTCAACAATTCATGACCTGTTGTGGCATCAGTCATTTGATCTATATGTGGCATTGGTAATGCATCTTTCGGGCATGCTTTATTTAAGTCAGTATAATCTACGCATACTCTCTACTTGCCATTCTTTTTAGGTACTACCATAGTGTTTGCTAGCCTGTTAGGGTACGTTAACTCTCATATCGAACAAATCTTCAAGAGTTTCTATAGCTCTTCGTCGATCACTTGGTTCTTGAATGGTCCTTGCTTTCTTTTCTTCTGCTTAACATGTACAAAGGATATATCTTCATTTAGTTTATGAGTCATCACTTCTAGTGGGATGCCTGTCATATCTGAGTGGGACCACGCAAAGCAGTTTGCGTTAGCCTTTAATAATCAGTTAACTTACCTCTTCGAGCGGGGCCTAGCCTCGTACCTGTATACACTTTCTGCTCAGGCTTTTGTTCCGATAATGGAACAGCTACAAGCTCCTCCGTAGTTTTTTTGATGTGCTCATCTTCCTCCGATTCACGAATGACGTCCGGTCTGGAATTTGTATCTTTGTGGTATAGTATGCCTTTCATGGTAACTTGATTTTCCTTCTCGTAAGTATTTTCTTTCGTACTTTTTTTAGCAATAATACCTTCCGTACCTATTTAGGTAGTAATTTCTTCCATGCCTGTTTGGGATGTGTTACCTGCTTGGGAGATTCCCTTATCTTGTAATTCTTCCACCTCTATTTTCTTGTTTTAGTGTACCATAGAGTTTATATTTCTTGCGGTCTGCTGATCTCCTTTGATTTGTTGAATTCCCCATTCAGAGGGGAATTTAATTACCTGATGCAACGTGGAGGGTATCGCTTTCATGTCGTGGATCCATGGCCTTCAAATGATCACGTTATAAGCCATGTCAGTATCAATGACTTGAAACCTGGAACTTTTGATCATCCCTTCAGCATAAGTGCTAAGCTCGATTTCTCCTTTTGTTATAACCGTAGAGTTATCAAACCCTGATATGGCTCGTGCTTTTGGGATTACTTGATTCCCCAATATCATTTCTTCCACGACTCTTATAAAAATGATATTGACTGAACTGCCTGGATCAATCAACACTCTTTTTACGTTAGTGTCATAAATAAGTAAAGATATTACCAGAGCATCATTGTGCGGAAGCATTAGTCCGCTGATATCTGCATCATCGAAGGTTATATCGTCTTCTTCAATATTTTCACAAGCCCGTTTCCCATGTGTAATTGTGAACTTTATGGTTGTTTTGCAAATCACTCCGTTTACTTCTTCACCCCCCGTGTATCACGTTGACGGTTCGTTTTGGAGAAGGAGACTTTGGAGGCTCCTGCTTGTTCCTCATATATGCCTGTTTACCTTTATCACTAAACAATTATGTTAAATAGCCTGTTTTAATAAATTTTCTACTTCACCTTGTAAAAATCTGCAATCCGTAGTTTTGTGCCCATGATCGTTGTGAAATTTACACCAGTGATCTGGGTTTCTTCTACTTGGATTTGACCGAATCTCTTTGGGCCACTTTTCCTTGTCTCCCATGTTCCTCAATATTGAGACAAGTTCAGTAGTACTTACATTAAAGGTATGATCCCCAATTTGAGTACTACCTCTAGGTCGTTAATCTCGATCTTTTCTGGATCTAGACGAGGATGAGACTACGTCTCTTCCTTGTGGTCTATAGTCTGACCTAGTGTTTTTCAACCTGGGGCGGATATCGTGTCTCGAGGGGCCTAAGTAAGGATCGTACATGTTTTTATCTGATCTTCTATCTGATTCAGGATGTCTGGATCTGGAATGATCTTCATCTCTTGAACGAGCAATGATATCTTCTTCTATTCTGAGTTTAGTACTATACCTGTTATATACATCGTTCCATGTTGTAGCGGGAAATTCTCTTAGACTTTCCTTAAGTCGTCTCGTGGCTTCTGAGCTTTTATCGTTTAGGTTGCTTGCAAATGCCATGGCTGTCCAATTATCAGGCACCCTAGGTAACTACATTTTTTCTCGTTGAAACCTGTCTACAAACTCACGGAGTAGTTCCGTGTCTCCTTGTTTTATTTTGAATATGTCTTCCATTCTCTTCTCAACTTTTTGTGCACCAGAGTGTGCTTTTATAAACGAATCTGCAAGCTCAGCAAAAGAGTCAATAGAATTTCCAGGGAGAAGAGAATACTAGATTAGTGCCCCTTTGGTAAGTTTTTCCCCAAATGTTTTGACAAGGACTGATTCAATCTCTTGTTTTGTTAAGTCGTTTCCTTTTACCCCAGTAGTGAAAGCAATCACATGGTTGCGTGGGTCAGTTGTTCCATCATATTTGGGAACATCAGGCATTTCAAAATTCTTGGGTATAGGCAAGGGTGCCGCACTTGGCACTTGGCTTCCAAGATTGTTGAGAATATCTATCAACATCGATGCCTTTGATAATAGGTGGTATTCCAGGAATTGTTATGCGATTGTTCTGCTCCTTCATCTGTTTCTGCATGGTTAGCAGTAAATTTTGTAATTCTGAGTTATTAGATATACTTAGTCTCATTTTGAGAGATTCATTAGAAGTATCTCCTCATCCTAAGTTTGCCAACCCAGATTGAGGATTTTCCATGGTGATGGTGTTATTGGGAGGTGGCGTCGGCGGTGTAGGTAACGCTGTCGGTAATCCTCTCGCAAATTCTTGCAAAGCTTGGCTCACATACTTCTGCAATCATTTACTTTACACGATCTTGTTCCACAGTTTGATCATTATCACCATTGTTGTTATTGGATCTTTCTAGGGATTGTTCCCTTGAACCACGTGGGGTTCTTGAAGGCGATGGAACTGGGTTTCCACTCCTTTGCTGGTTGTTGTCGTTGAAGTTTGACATAATTCAGAGGATATCACTTGAAAAGTAAACAAAGATTATCAGATTCCCGATAACGGAAATAATCTGTTTAACCAAAGAATTAAACCCTTTGAATAAAGCTTATTTTTAAGATGAATACGGGTTACTGATAATCAAGGTAATGAAGAAAATTGAATAATAGACAATATTGCAGAAATATAGAAAATCGAAGTTAATTGTATTCGAGAATCAAATGCCTTTACAGGTTGTATTCCCCTCTTTATATAGGAGATTCTTATAACGTACGACTCTTGTTATGGTTACTCATTAATGACTAATTATGACATTAATGAGGCGTTACAAAGGATAACGGTAATTGGGGTTCGGTTACATAACATTCGAGTAATCAATTGTGGGTCTTTGAATCTACCCGTAGCTTTGTCTAGATTCATTCTGACCGTGCCTCTCTCCCGTTTTGTTCAAGTTGAGCTTCCCGTGGCTGATAAGTTCGTGGGTTTACTGAATCGTGCCTCTTTGTACCGTACCTCTTCAACGAATCACATCCAGCTGTCGCGTTTTTCTGTGTCCACGTGACTAGCTAAGTTGTCAAAAGTTGGCTTACGTGTGAAACTCTTTTTTACCAATACAACCACCACAATAACCCAAACATACTCACAACACCTCACATTCCCTATGTCATCTATTTTCAGCTCAAATCAACTACTACCCATTATGGCTACCAATAAATAATTAAAAAAGCTACAAGTTGTGTACACAATGGAAAAGAAAAACAAAGTTACAAAAAAAAAAAAATTAAGGTGAGAAGTACATACCTGTAGGGTTGAAGGATGGAGATGGAGTGATGGGGGCTGAAGAATACTTAGAGAAGGGAGTGCTTGAGTGGGTTTTCCTTGGAGGAAAACTAAAGAGGAAAAGAAGAAGAAGGGAAAGGGTTTATGGGAGGGTGGATTTTTTATTGTGAGAAGAAGGGATAATAGGGTTGTGTTGGTTGGGGGGGGGGAAGTAATTGGGTGGTTGGGAAAACAACTACAAGAAAACAACAAAATAAAAAAAACTTACCCGAAACTTACCTGTGTTGAGACGGTCTGGAGCGACCTTAGCACTAGCTTAGCGCGGGCGCGCTAGTCCAGGGGTTGAGGGACAGTGGGAAAACCCACTAGCGCGAGATTAGCACGGCCGTAGTAGTGGCGATATAAGTGTAAAACCTGACTAACACGACCTTAGCGCGGGCGTGCTAGTCCAGGCGTCAGCATAACTTTTCTTTTGTTTTCCTCTTTCTTGTGGTTCTAGGTTCACCCCCTTTCTCGCACACCTGCATATGTTAGTAATTTATACAATAACACTATATGTGTTGGGTTGTTTCCCAACCAGCGCTTGATTTAATGTCGCGGCATGATGAGTAAACCAATCAATGGGTTGCTTCCTATGAAGCGCCTGATTTACCGTCGTGGCACGACACAGAATGAGCACAATTAAGGTTCGCTCTGCCTCTCGGGTTCAAAAAGATGCACCACAGCCAGCTCACTGGTTTCATTCATTCCCACATACATTTTCAATCTTTGTCCATTGACCTTGAAGGCTTTAGACCCATCTTCAGCAACAATTTCCACAGCACCAGAAGGAAACACGTTGACCACTTTGAATGGTCCAGACCATCGGGACTTGAGCTTACCCAGAAACAATCTCAATCTTGAGTTGTAAAGCAATACTTTGTCTTCGGGTTTGAAATTTCGGTCCACAATTTTTTTGTCGTGTAACCTCTTCATTCTCTCTTATATAGCCTTGTGCTTTCAAATACTTGACATTTGAACTTTTCCAACTCATACAGATCTGTGACTCGATTTTCTCCCGCATCATCGAGATCCATGTTCAACTGCTTTAATGCCCACCACGCTCGATGTTCTAGCTCCACAGGCAGGTGACAAGCCTTACCAAATACCAACTTGTATGGAGGCATAACAATTGGTGTTTTAAATGTAGTTCTATAGGCCCAGAGTGCGTCATCAAGCTTCTTCACCCAATGAGTTCTTGTGGCGTTTACTGTTTTGGTCAGCACATTCTTGATTTCACGGTTTGATACCTCAATCTGCCCACTCGTCTGAGGGTGATAGGGGGTTTCCACCTTGTGGCGTACATCATATTTGGCCAGAAGTTTCTCGAAGACGCGATTGGAGAAGTGAGTGCCTCCATCACTAATAATAGCCCTTGGGGTTCCGAAACGGGTGAATATATTTTTCTTTAAGAACCCCACCACCACTCTTTCATCATTGGTGGGGAACGCTGCAGCTTCTACCCATTTGGACATGTAGTCTACAATAATAAGTATGTACTTATTGACTTAGGAGCTGACAAAGGGACCCATGAAGTCTATCACCCATATATCATGGGCATCTCATGACGACGGGATATGTTCCCCGTCCTTTGACATTCATTGCAGCCCTTCACCCATTGATGAGCATCTTTGAACACAGTAGGCCAGTAAAAATCGGCCTCTAACACCTTAGCTGATGTCCGAACTCCTCCGAAATTTCCTCCATATGGATATGCGTGACAAGCCCGCAGAAACAGCAAATTGTTTTATCTCGGGGACGCACCTTCGGATCATGTTATCAATACAAATTTTAAATAAATAAGGTTCATCCCAATAGTAATTTTCGCAGTCACGATAAAATCTTTTCTTTTGAACATAAGAGATTTCATAAGGTTCAATACCACTGGTCAGGTAGTTTGTAATATCTGCATACCATGGCACATCTTCTACGCTCATAGTGACTAGCTGCTCGTCTGGAAAGGTTTCCAGAATATCCTCCGATTCAATTGCATTCTCAGTACCTTAAAGACGTGACAATGGGTCAGTGACTTGGTTCTCCGTGCCCTTGCGATCACGAATCTCCAAGTCAAATTCCTGAAGAAGTAACACCCAACGAATTAGGCGCGACTTAGACTCCTTTTTCCCAACCAAGTATCTGATGGCTATGTGATCAGTGTACACCAGCACCCTCGACCCGATCAGGTAGGACCTGAACTTGTCAAAAGCGAACACTACTGCCAGCATTTCCTTTTTTATCACCGTGTAGTTCAGCTGAGCTCCACTCAAAGTCCTACTTGGGTAGTAAATTGGGTGCAGTATTCTATCTTTGCGCTGACCCAACGCGACTCCCACTGCGTAGTCACTTGCATCGCACATAAGTTCAAATTGTTGCTCCCAGTCAGGTGTAACGATGATTGGTTCTGTGACTAACCGCTTTTTTAGCTCCTCAAACGCTACCCTACAATCATTAGAAAACACAAAGGGGTTATCTTTTTCAAGCAACTTACAGAGGGGGTTGGCGATCTTGGAGAATTCTTTGATGAATCGCCGGTAGAACCCGCCATGCCCAAGGAAGCTACGTATAGATCTGACTGATGTGGGAGGTGGAAGCTTTTCAATCACATCTACTTAAGCTTTGTCCACCTCAATTCCTTTACTTGGCACCAAGTTCCCCAAGACGATCCCTTCTTGTACCATGAAATGACACTTCTCCCAATTAAGCACAAGATTCGTCTCGATGCACCTCTTTAGGACACAGGTTAAATTTTCTAGGCACTCATCGAATGAATTTCCCACAACTGAGAAATCATCCATGAATACCTACATGATATCTTCCACCATGTCTATGAATATGGCCATCATGCACCGTTGGAATGTGGCAGGTACATTGCAGAGGCCAAATGGCATCCTCCTGAAGGAAAACACCCCGTAAGGGCATGTGAAGGAGGACTTTTCCCTATCTTCCGGGGCAATTGAAATCTTGTTGTACCCCGAGTACCCGTCCAGGAAACAAAAGTGAGACCTCCCTGCAAGCCTGTCTAGCATCTGATCAATGAAGGGAAGTGGGAAGTGGTCTTTACGGGTGGCGAGATTCAGCTTTCTTTAATCCATGCATATGCTCTAGCCCGTGACGGTTCTTGTAGATATCAGCTCATTTTTGTCATTCTAGACAACCGTCATGCCACCCTTTTTTGGAACACACTGCACTGGGCTGACGCAGCTACTGTAAGAGATGGGGAAAATGATTCCAGCATCTAACCACTTGATGATTTCTTTCTTCACCACTTCCTTCATGTTTGGGTTCAAGTGCCTTTGATGTTCCCTGGAAGGTATGTGTCCTTCTTCCAGGAGAATCTTGTGCATGCAATATGCCGGGCTGATCCCTTTGATATCTGCCATGGTCCATCCAATGGCGGTCTTGCACTCTGAAAGTACCTGTAACAATTGATTTGCCTGCACATCTAACACACTGGATGAGATAATAACAGGTAGCGTACTATTGGGGCCTAGAAATGCGTACCTGAGATGGGCTGGCAATGCTTTCAACTTTAGTTTGGGAGGTTCATCCACAGAGGGCTTAGTTGGTGGGCTCTCTCTTTTCTCTAAGTGCAATGGTTCAAACTCAAGAGCCCTCGGCCATACTCCTTTACCTTCAAGTGCTAACACCCACTCTGCCAATTCCTCCCCATTTACCGCATCTAAATTCATTAAACATGCAGCAAGGGGGTCCTCAATAGTTAAGGACGCATCATCTTCCTCAACTATCACATCCACAACATCAATTAGAGAGAAATTGGCGAACTCACTCGGTCGCCTCATGAATTTCTGCACGTTGAATGTGATTTCTTCATCATTAAGCCTCATCTTGAGCTCCCCAGTCTCACAATCAATGAGCACTCTGCCTGTGGCAAAAAATGGCCTGCCCAAGATTATGGGAATTTCTTCATCCACTCGACAGTCTAGTATCACAAAGTCAGCGGGGAACACAAATTTCCCCACTTGCACCGAAACATCATCCAGAATACCCGACGATCTCTTCACCGTGCTCTCAGCTAGCTGCAACAACATGGAAGTTGGTCTGGCTCTACCAATACCCAATCTCTTATAAATAACTAGGGACATTAGATTAATGCTGGCCCCCAAATCACCTAGTGCTTTGGAAAAAGCTAAATTTCCAATGGTGCAGGGAATTGTATAACTCCCTGGATCAGACAAATTCTCTGCTATTGGTCGTGTTACCACAACACTACAAGTCTGAGTCAAAGTCACGGTCGCTAACTCCTGGAAATCAAACTTTCGGGACATCAATCCTTCATCATCTTCGCATACCCAGGCATCTCTTTCAAAGCATCAATTAGAGGAATGTTTACCTGTATCTGCTTCAGCATATCCAAGAACTTTTTATACTGTTCATCCTTTTGGTATTTGGCCAGCCTTTGAGGGAAAGGGGCTGGCGGTCTCTTCTTCCCAGTGATTTAGTATTTTTCTTTCTCAACTCCCACTTCAACTACTGGCTCTGGGGATATTTCCACTTCTTTTTAAGCCTCACTCTGCCCACTAAGTTATCCTTCAGCAGTTTGTACTGTTACCTTGGTCAGATTCGTGGAATTATCAAGTTCGATTGGCACTGGTACTAGTGTCTCTTCCTGCCTGCTTTCACGAGCCAATTCCTGTTCCAAGTATAAGTCCCTCCCATTGACGGGACTCACTACCATCATCTGCTTCGGACCATGGTCCTTAGGATTCACCTGAGTATCTGCAGGTAAAGTCCCAAGAGGACGATTGTTCACTGCCATAGATATCTGGCCCAACTGCACTTCAATATTTTTAATAGATGCATCATGTACATCTACTCTCTCACTCATTTTGGCCGTTGACCCAATCACCTATTACATTATCGCTTCAAGCCTGGAAAACCCATCTTCTTGCCTCCCCCCATGTTGTTTATGAGGAGGGTGTTATGCTTGTTGCTGATTTTGATTGTTATAACCTTGTGGCCTCTGATAAGGTGCTACATTAACTTGAGGTCTCATGGCACCCATGTTTCCATTGTTCTGTTGCTGGTGAGGTGGTCTATATGGTTGACCTTGCTGACCCCAGTTCTGCCCCCTTGTCTCTGGCCTCCATAGTTTGACACATAATTCATGTTTTCTGGGTAAGGAAGGTGATCACACTCTACATTCCACTAATTACCAAATGGTTGACTAATGCAAGATGTGCGTAAGCCCCCATTGGCTGTATCCACGATACGTACCTGCTGCTTTTGCCCTGATTCCTCCACCTTCTTAGTTAGTATGCTCATTTGTGTTATCAAGGTGGCCACATTCTCAACAATAGTATTGGATGGGTCGAAGGGCACTGAGTGAACTACAAGAGTAATGGGCGCATTCCTGGTTGTCCACCCCAAATTTTGCGCCATTTTATCAAGCAGGATCTGACTTTCTCTCCATGTTTTGCTCAAGAATACTCCACCAGCTGAAGCATCTACATTTGCCTTTACAGTATCCGCAAGACCCATATAAAAATGCTTCCCCAACATCTGCTCAGGAATACCATGGTGTGGACAGATAACCAATATTCCCTTAAATCGTTCCCATGTTTCCTGCAATGTTTCAACTGGCTTATGTCTGAAGCTCAAGATTTCATCAATTTGTTGAGCTGTCTTGTTGGGTGGATGAAATTTGTTCACGAACAACTTAAATAACTCCTCCCATGTTGTAATAGAATTGATGGGGAGCGAGTTTAGCCAAGTCTGGACTGCTCCTGTCACAGAGAATGGAAACAAAAATAGATTTATAACTTCCTGAGTGACATTGGCTGCCTCTGAGTTTTGCAAATCGACAGGAAATTCTTCAAATGCTGTTGGGGGTCCTCGATGTATGACCCTGAAAATAGTCCCTTGTTCTGCAACAAGTGCAGTATATTATTGTAATCTGAAAGGACTCAGCCTATATTTGAGGGACTAGTATCGCAGTGGCCAAATTCTCTGCCGTGGGTAGTGCCCAGTCATATAAAGGAGCCTCTGCCCCTATCTGCGCAACTGGGTCTACCACATCGTCCCCATTGTTTTTCATGTTGTTTGGATCTTCCATGTAGGGTTCAAGTTGTTCAACTGATAGTTGTTATTTTCTTTTCCGGTTGGCCCGATTTAAGGCCTTGAAAACTTTCTCGGGGTCTGATAAGGCTTCTAGTACTTCACCATTTCTCGATGAGTTTCTAGGCATGCACCTGTACAACCAAGTTAAGAAACGTTAAAATTTCAATGTATAGATGAAAATTGACTATACTTAAGAATTTTGTATTTCTTCCAACTCTAATTGAAAACACCGTGAAGTCCCCAGCAACGGCGCCAAAATTTGATCACGCTCAACTCTGTCTTATAAAAAGACTAAACGGGTGTTGCAAATATAATCTGAGTATTTAGCCCAGAGTCGAATCCCACAGGGAATTAACCTATCAATTATTGTTGTTAGACTACTCGATTCTCAATAACTAATTTCCCAAAGGTTTTGAATATCACTTTTCGGTATTTTTACTAATACAGCTGAATGAAATTAAATAAACTAAAAGACAACTAATATTTAGGTGTAAATAGATGCGATAAAGGTCTTAGGTTATGGTTTCCCCCGTTGGTCAACTTCCTTCTTGGATATTTCCAATAGTTTTGATTTAGTTGTCTCTATCAATCATGAAAACTCCAGCTACCATAAATCTCTCTCAAGTAATTATGATAATTTACTAGACGCACTCTCTCAAGTTACGCTAGCTAGATTGCATTACAACTCATTTTAGATTGCACCCTAGGTATCGTTATCTCTAATCCAACCTCTAACCCCTCGGTTATGTCTCTCGTCTATACTCCGGGAGTGATGATGTTCAAACAACTACCTAAATATTCACTCTCTCTCAAGTAGATACATAATAAATAGGCACAATTAATTGATGGCCATTCAATTAACTACAACAAAACCGTAGATGAACAAATAGAGATTAACAAGCAATCAAAACTACATTAATATCACAATAACATCATTTCCCTACGGGTTCCACCAAAACCTTAGATTAAAAAAAATAGCTACTCATAACAATAATGAAAACTACAAAAGAATTCATGACAATGATAAAAATTGCAAGAGAAGGATATATAGATTGATGCCCAATTGCCCTCCTTACCTCTTGCCCTTGCTTTATCTTATTCTAAACTCTAAACCTGGATAATTTGCTCCTTTGGGAGAATTGAACCTTTTATAGGTTAAGTGTATTGTCCCCAAACTCCCAAAATTACCCTTCTCGACGTATTTTTCCCGTCAGGACTAGCGCGGGCGCGCTCGTCTCGCGCTACAGCCCGCGCTAATGGGGTTTAGCACTGCCCGAAAGATCACTGGACTAGCGCGAGCGCGCTAGTCTCGCGCTAATAGGGTTTCCTACTGTCTTGACAAATTTCCAGCCTTCAAATCACCTCGGTGTTACCCCATGGTCTGTTATTCTTCAAGTTCGCCCGGATCACCGTCATAAGTCCTCAATAGCTTATTGTACTCCTATGAAACACAAAACTCACCATTAGAGCCAATTTATCATCATTTAACTCACTTAAGACCATGAAACCTCATAAGTTAGAGTATAAATATATGCTAAACTATGTGAATTCAGCCTATTATCAGCTCCCCTTCAAGAGGAAATAAGAGGCTTTGCTGGGCTCCCATGGGATTAAGGGTGTTAAACGGGTGGGCCGGGCAGGTCCGGGTTGGGAAAAATGAAACCGGCTTATTTCCAATCCGGGCCGGTTACGGGTTAGTGTTTACCGGGCTTAACATGTCCGGGTCCATCCGGGTAAAAAAATGAACCGTAAGGGTTACGGGTCCAAGGAACCAGGCCGGGCCGGGTTAGTGTTATTTTTATTTTTTTTTTGTATTTTGTATAACTATTGTAATATATATTAATATAAAGTAAAAATATAAAGAATACCATGAAGATGGAAAAAATTGCACTTATAAATTGCAAGTTCTACATTTATTTCAAAATTCAAACTTACAAATTGAAAGGTTTACATTTAACAACAAGTAAATTAACGAAAAAAGAGTAAATTCAAAGGTTTTGCATTGCCTTAGTAAGTTCTTCATATTCAATATCAAATTCTTGGTCATTTTCTGGAGTGTTAAATTCAGATGGGTTACCATGTATTAATATATCACCAAGTTCCTCGTCTTCTGGGCTATCAATATCTTCACGTCCCTGATTTCTTCGTTCCGATCTAATTGCAATCTCTGAAACATACTAAAACTTCCAAAGTATTGCTTCCCAATGAGTGACGGGTGTCTCCAAGTTGTTGTCTTGCTTGAGTAAATACACACTCTAATGCAACAGTTGAAATTGCACATTCAGCACGTCCCGAGCCATAGTGGAAAGACTAGGAAATTGCTTTCCATTCTCATGCCACCATCCCAACGGTGAAAGTTCCTTTGTGTGAGGCTCTTTTTGCTTTTGCAAGTAGAATTGAAGTTCATCAACGTTCCTGCTACTAGTTTGAGTGTTAGAAAATGTAGAAAAAAATATTAAAACTATCAAGGCCGTCATTATCATCCATAGTAGTAGAAGTGGTACAATGCATAATGGGATTAACATTGCCTACATTAAGAGCAGCATCATCAAATATATTTGTATAATAATTATATAATTGTTGTAAATAATCATTTAGCTTGTTCATACAAACATATATATATCTAGGGTTTCAGTTATTCCATTGTCCATATAAGTATATAAAGCATTAATTAATTGGTGACAATCAAACATCATAATAGAAGGATTTAAAACAGCACCAATTCTGTAAATCGGAGGAATTGGAAAGAAATATTTTTTGAATTTTGCTTGTATTTATTCAACAACACCCTTATATTTTTGTTTCTTCTTAAATTCAGAGAGTAGAAAAGAAATTTCAGGTATTGCACTAAAGTCATAGTAACAGTAGGGTAATATGCTCCAAAAAACTCAACAGTAGCTGTATAAAATTTATGTAAAAATTTAACAACATCATTAATGGCCTCCCAAGTAGTAGTTGTTAACATACGGGTTGGATCAGTACAATGTGCATTCCATCTAGTGACAATTTCGCCTGGCATGAATGTGGGCTTAAGGTTATGCTCGGTACACTTATTCTTAAATTCCCTAATTCTAGATTGTTTATTATTTCCTTGAATAACACCAACTGCGCTTCTAACATGCGTAATCGCAGTTGGAAATAAATCAAGGCCACTTTTAACAATTAAATTATAAACATGACATGCACGCCTAACATGAAAAATTTCGTCAAGTGGTGGTTGCAAATGCGATAATACATTTTTGCATACAATAATTATCATCTATTAAGTGACACGTAATTGTCAAATAATCATTTCCATTAACAGCATGACCAATATCAGAAGCTAGAGAAATTCTACAAGGCAGGTGGTCAAACAAATAACATATGTATGTTTGATATTGTCCATGAAGTCTGAAGATATCAGATCTACAAGTACTTCTAGGGATACCTTTAAATAAAGGATTATAAATCCTTTGAATATACATAATAAGATATGATGAAGAAGCAAAAGAAAAAGATAGACAACCCAAAGCAATCATTTTTGCTAACTTCTCACGATCCTTCATTTTATAATATTTCATAAGTCCTCCAGTACTAGAGTTTAGAGTTCCTTGATTTTCATCTAAATCAGAGCCACATTTTATAGGATGCTCAATTCTCATATGTCTACTAAGTGTCTCATTCCCCCCTAATTGTTTTCAAATCTTATGTTTAAAATCATCTTTACAAATTTTGCATTTAACTCTATCAAAATTCTCTATTTCGTCAAAAAATTTCCAAACCTTACTTCTTTTTTCCGATTAGTAGTCGGGGCCACAGGTGGTCTACTACTAGCACCACGACCACCACCCTTGCTACCAACTCCAACACAACTAGGTGTAGGTGGTGTCTCATCTTCAATTTCTAATTCATTATCTTCTATATCGAAATCTTCCTGTAATTGCTTATAATCTATATTATTATCAGGTGATGTTTTCATAAACATGTGTAGCAGTAGGACTATTTAAATTACTACTAGATTTTGAAGTACTACCTTTTTTTCTATTTCCTCGATTACCCCGATTAGCAATCTCACTACAAACTCTTTTTGCAGCATTAAACATATTGTGAAAATTTAACTACTAGCAAAAATTAAATGTGTAAATAAAATAGCAAATAAGAGAAAGAGTTGGACGGAATGCACCGAATTCGGCAATAAATTGAACACTTGATGATTTTGCAACTCCAATGTTACCACGATGAAATGTCAATTGTTCAAAGTTTGAAGTTCAATTGTTCAAACTTCAAATAATACATAGTACCATAAATTAAATTCCAAAAAAAATGAGAGACAAATAGTTTATTGCACTTTAGGTGAAGAATGAGAGAATCATAATTGAGAATATGAGTTTGAGAAATGAGAGATGAGTGAAGAAATGAAGAATGGGGGGGGGGGGGTGNGGTATTTATAGTTTTTCAAAGGGCTAAATTAATAATTACAGAAGTGTTATTTTTTTTAAAATTGCCTAAAAAGGGATATTTGTGCAATCCAGTCGTTCGACAACGGCTAAAAGCCAACTGACCGTTGCCAATGGTCTAAAACCTTTAAAAAAAAGTTTCTTTTGAAATCTAGTCGTTAAATTGGTACAGGCCGTGCCGGTTAACCGGTTCTACAGGAAATTTAGTTGACCGGGTTTGACCGGTCCGATTAACCGGATGAATTTATTGAACGAACCAACCCCTAACCTCAATAACCCATCCCACCCAGCTTCTTATGTAGCGGTCCGGGTTCAACTTGTCTGGGCTGGTCTTGAAACGGGTCAACCCGACCCGTTTGACACCCTTACATGGGATAGCCCTGGTCTGTTGGTACTGAAAAATCGTACTTCTCAACGCTTTCTAAAAATGATGGGTTTCAGAAAGAATGATGAATTAGTCTGTCTGAAGAAATCTTACATACCATTCGATTTCAGTTACGAGCGTTATGGGCACATCAAGTCCTACCCCCTTTATCATGATGAGTTTGCCATTACTTCTCTGCGTTGGACTCACCGCCGGGTTTTTGTATTCATTGTTTGTTTTCTGGAGATGCTAGTATTCCTAATACAAGGAAAAAGGATCCACACTCGCCTAGCTATGATCACTAAGACCCTAATGGAAGGAATTGAGGGGCAGACTTGTACTATTGTCCCGGTGATCGTTACTGAGATGTACCGAGCCTTAGACTGTTTCAAGAAAGGATATAGGCATTTTGAGGGTTGCAATTTGTTGCTGCAATATGGCTGTTGGAACACCTTCAGAGAGGACAATACCGTCAAGAATATCCGTGGTGACCCTGGAATGACCACATAGCTTATCACCATCCGAAGAGAATGACTTTTATCCCGGACAGGTTTGCACAACCTTGAAACGCTGTGAGTTGGGTACACTTCATTAGCAATTTGACTGATGACAAGGTCCATTGGATGTTCGAGTGATTCCGTAATAGTGAATTCATCATCAGGCCAATAGATATTCCTCATCTAGTACTAATCGGATTAAGGGGCATCTATCCTTATGCTCCTATCGGAGTCATGAGACAAGCTGGGAGGAAACAGGTCATACCACGAGTTTCGAAAATGGTTCATTACACAGTAGACTTCCAAGGGAATTCCATTACATTTAAAACGAGGCACAACACATGTGGCATGAAAAGATTGTTGTAGAAAGGGATACTATCGAGCCAGATCGGTATCATGCCGGCCATGTGTACTTCTACCCATCATGTTTGGTCGATGACACAGCTGGAGAGGTCAAACTAGGGAGTGATTTAAGAAATAGGGTCATAAACGACGCTGCTGAAGTGCAAGTCAAATACATGAGGTTGCGCAAAAGGGGTTTTGGATCTGAGGCCAGGCATTTGAAACAACACAAGGTGGACATGGAAGAATTCAATGAATGGAGAGGAATCGCTACTAAATCAGCAGAGAGGTTGGAGTATTTGGAGAAAGGTTTGATGGAACTTGAGGGAAAGATGAGGAAAAGGGTCTCGAATTGTCAGAATGCAAAGGGCAATGAAAGAGGACATCTAGCAAGGGAATATCTGTTGTTGGACATGCGCGCCATGGGGAATTTGATTTATAGGTCTAAGAAGACTAAGCTTGGAGAAGGTCCCTCCGGGACCGAGTAGATTAGGATTGATATTTACTTATTTTTAGATTCGTCTTAGAAGTCGACTGTGATAAAGCAAACACAACTAGTGAATCTTTATAATTATTGTCGTTTTAGTAGAGGTTTGATCTATTTACCATATTAATGAAATGATGCAGTTAGCGGCATTGAGTTTTCTCCAATTTTGTATGTCGGTAGGCCTACCTCGGGAACAATGAGGTCCCCAAATTAGGACGCAAATTTATAATTCCGCAATACGCGTTTAAATACTGCAAATATCCTTTCAATAGTCCCTACTGACTTGTTTACCTTTTTGCTTTTGTTTGTTTTGTTTATTCCCATCCCTAAGGTTTGTTCATGCATAGTAGCATCATCGGCGTATCATACCTGATCTAGAGGTCCTCCAGCTCCTCCTCCTCCAAGTGACCCTAAGAAAAAGTCTAAGATGGACGATATGAGTGGTATAAGGAAAGACAACGCAACACATGCAGAGAATGTCGAAACTTCGATGGTCGAAGTACACCGACACAGAATTACTTGGTTTTCCTGTTAGAGAAAAAGATACTGGAGCTACAAGGGGAACTTGAGCAGGTCCTTAACTTGGCAAACCTTTCCCTCACCTTAAATGTCAACCAACAAAATGCCCAAAACCCAACACCTCCTCAAAACACACAAAACTAGCACCCTCAAAATCCTCCCCCACCTCCTCAATACGCCACGCCTCCCTAAAATTCTAATCCTCCACCAGTACCAACTCCTCTACAGCATCAATATCATCCGACCCAATACCCACAAACTAACACCTACCACACTCCTCAAAACACACCACAGCCTACCCCTGATCTCGAAAACTCAATCGATTATCACCATTACACCCAAATCCCTAGAGTCCACCAAAGTAAACACATATATGTAGAAACCTTACCCCACACTTCACAACAAACCCCGTACATACCAGAACCCGCCAAGAAGGACCTGCTCATCAAGAACATCGCAGAGGAACTTAAGAAGCTTACAAGTCGAGTCCAAGGTGTCGAAGGTGGTAAAGGCATCGAAGGTTTGAACTATGAGGATTTGTGTATTCAGCGGGACGTAGAACTGCCAGAGGGTTACAAACATCCTATGTTCAAAATTTTCGACGGAACAGGTGATCAAAAGGTGCATCTGATGATGTATTGCGACAAGCTCGTATGGGTTGGTAAAGATGAAAGAATCCGCATGAAGGTATTCATATGGAGCCTCACTAGAGACGCCCCATCCTGGTATATCACTCAAAATCCAAAGAAGTGGATTAACTGGGTAAGTATGGCGTCAGATTTCATGGATCGGTTCAGGTTCAATACAAAGAATGCACCACATGTCTTCTATATCCAGAATCTTAAGAAGAAGCGAACAAAGACTTTCCTTGAGTATGCTACTCGGTAGAGATCAGAAGCTGCAAAGGTAAGGCCAGTATGGGAAGAAGAACAAATGAACAAATTCTTTGTCCGGGCCCAGGATCCGCAATATTACGAGAGGTTAATAGTTATTGAAAATCATAAATTCTCCGAATCATCAAATTGGGAGAAAGAATATAAGAAGGAACTAAAAGCGGGATGGTAACAAATTTTGAGGCATTACAAGCTACGAACAAAGCCTTGCAGTCAGGAGGCATATCCAAAAAGAAGGAAGTAGAGGTTGTGATGGTAGCCCAAGGTCCGAAGTCTCCTCTCACATACCAAACACCTCAACCCACATGCCAGCCATCACCTCCCAGATATCCACAACCCGCCACCGCCTACCATACTTACAACGCCCATCAAACATATTACATGTTACATCCCGTACTTTAATATTATGATAAGTCGCAGTAATCCATATGAGTTCGAAGGGATTATGTCTATTAGGAGATTATAAAGGGTTTATGACATTATTATTATGAGACCTTGTAAGTTTACAACCTTGATATCGTTAGATATAATGTTACTGTGGTATTTTTTTTTTTAAGTGAAGTATTTTAGTAAAAGTTTTATAAGTATAATTTTAGATAGTTACCATTATTACTATTTTCGAATATGGTAAATTATACCTATAATATGAGAAAGTTTATGGGATTTTATTTATTATTAAAATTATTTTCTCACAAGAAAAGAAGGTTATATTTTTACCATTTTAAGAATTAAGCGTACGAAAATTTGTATTCTTTATACGAGATTAGCAAAAATTAGAAGTTGAGAAAATATATGTATTTTTACATGGATATTTTAATAAAATAATAGTGTATGTATTGATTTTATATGGTACCCCATGACCATAAAAGTAAGGTAAAGTGAGTAGTATTTTAAGTAATTTGAGATAATTCTTGATTATGTGGATAATCGGGTAATTATTAATTTTAGTGGGAGATTAACACTCAATTAAGATAATTGGTGGTTTATTTTTGAAAAGGGATAACTACCCACGTATCATTAAGCCACCCCATGAATTATGACTCTTAAGTCATTGTATTAGGTGGAAAGGTTAAAGATATGTGATTTCGCAAGCTTAATAACGTGAGTCACCTACTCATTTAAGGAAATGAGACTTTGGGGTTTTTTTTTTTGAGTTGATTGGAGCTACTGCCACCATCTTTGCTCTTTGGCAACGGCGATCATTCTACTAATTCTTTTTTTGGGGGTGTTCAATAACTTATAGGTTTTTAGAAGCCGTAAAAGGGACTATTGAATGGAAAGGAAGATACAACAGAAATCATGTTTTGCAAAGGGATAAATGAACTTTTCAAGATTTTCGACCCTATTTGCATATAATTTTCTTGCCAAAGGAGTTATCTCAATCAATGAAATTCAGTTTAAGAATCGACTCAGGTATGTTAAGGCTAATACCTTCCTTCATTTAGGCATGATCCAAGTAAGGATACGTAAACATAATGGTATTTCATAAGTGTTTCTACTCTTAGCAGTTAAGGATGTCTACGTTATTCATTCCTGTAAAATGATATTCAAGCATGTCTAAGTATGTTTCTAGTTCCCTGTTGAGGTATTTGATAAAGATGTTAATGTTAATGATATTGTGATATAAGCATATTTATTTACCATCGTGCTACGGCCGGTCGGGCAGTTACCACCGGTTGGTCAGTTATGTATCATTATTTACCACCGGTTGGGTAGTCATGCATATTCATTTACCATCGTGCTACGGCCGGTCGGGCAGTTACCACCAGCTGGGCAGTTATGTATCATTATTTACCACCGGTTGGGCAGTCATGCATATTCATATACCACCGTGCTACGGCCGGTCGGACAGTTACCACTAATCAGTTGGGCAGTCATGCATATTCATTTACCCCGAGCTACGGCTGGTCGGGCAGTGATGTATTTACCACCAAGCTACGGTCGGTTGGGCAGTTACATATTTACCACCGAGCTACGGTCGGTCGAACAATCATACATTTACCACCGTGCTACGGATGGTTGGGCAGTTACGACTAATCAGTTGGGAAGCCATGGATATTCATTTACCATCGAGCTACGGCCGGTCGGGCAATCATACATTTACCACCGAGCTACGGCCAGTTGCGCAGTTACATATTTACCATCGAGCTACGATCGGTTGGGCAGTTGCATAGTTACCATCGAGCTACGGCCGGTTGGGTAGTTACCACTGGTCAGTTGGGCAGTCATGTATCATACCATAATGGATAATAATCTCAATGAGAAGCGTTATATATGTAAGTATGATAAGTATTTATATACGGTGGCACTTCAGAGATTCATATTGATTCATATATGTATTTTATTAATGTTGACTTATTGTTATGTTTCATTTCTGCCTTACATACTCAGTACATTATTCGTACTGACGTCCTTTTGTTGGGGACACTGCTTTCATGCCTGCAGGTATAGATAATCAGTTTGACGAGAGCTCATAGTAGACGAGATTGGCATTCAACAAAGGATCGGTAAGACTCCATTTCATTTAGAGTGCAGCTGAGTCTATGAGTCATCGTGTCCAATTTTTACCACAGACTTATGAGTAGGCCAGTACCCTGTCCCGTTTGATGTCAAATAATCTTAGAGGCTTTGTAGACAAAGGTTCATTTTGTACATTATGTCAGAGGACTTGAGGGCCCATATGTATTCATGTTTTAAGAAAGATGGTTCATTGATACAGTGTTAACCTCACTTATAGTCATACATTGCGAGTTGTGGCCATGTCGGCCCATGATTGTTAGAAGGAAAAAAAAGAGTTACATAATGGTTCGCTAGGGCCAGTACGGCACCGGGTGCCAGCCATGTCTCCCTAGGATTGGGGCATGACATTACCAATCACTACCAGCCCACCAAAATTACCAAAAACCCAGGACAAATTTCGACCATAGACCACCCAGACAATAAACCCCTATTGCTGAACCCATCGACCAGTTGTATGAGAGACTGAAGGCTGTCGGTTATGTCACTCCCATTCCCGTTGTTGCCATGGAAAATTCCACTCAATGGGTCAATCCAAATAAGACATGTGCCTAACACTCTGGCATGAAGGTTTACACTATTGACGAATGTCGCACTCTGAAGGATAAGATCTAAACGATGATTGATACCAAGGTTATACAGGCAAAAAAGACTGCACATAATATCCGAAATAATCCTCTCCCGGATCACAGGGCAGAGGGGTAAATTTAATAGAAACTGATGAAGAATAGGATCCGGAAGGGTCAATTGGGCTAATTCGGGAAGGGGATGATCCCAAAATGCCTCCAGTAACTCTCACACCTATTGTGGTACAGATACAGTTATCGATGGAGGTTGAGGTAGCCGCACCAACTCCATTCGATGTTGAAGTAACAACATCTTCAACCACGCCTACTCCATTTGAAGTAGAAGTGACCGCGCCATTCACCATAATGGTAGCACCCATACCACCCTTTAATTCCAATGCTGTAATATGAGACTACACCGCAGAAGCGAGAAGGAAAGGAAAAAGGAAAATGGAAGAAACTGGTGTACCGCAGCGCATGCGATGACCAGAACTGGTGTTTCACGCTTGAGCATTTAGGGGGAACAAGTAAATAGGCTGCTTCCAAAAAACCTACCATTTAAATCGGCCAGGATGATCTTTGGAGAAAGGTACAAGCGAAAGAGTATTATGTGGTTGACCATCTGAACAAAACCCTTGCTCATATATCCATTCTCTCACTACTGCATAATTTTGAAGCACATAGGAATGCATTGATGAAGGTATTCAATGAGACTTATGTACCCAACAACATTATGATTGGGGATATGTGTAACATGGTAGGTGATGCGTGGCTAGAATTCATGATTTTAAGCATTATATACCTTGCATTTTATGGGCTTTAATGATAAAATACACGTCGTATGTGCCTAATGGGGTTTATTTTATGTGTAGGTGAATTGGAAATGGAAACGGGGCTAAACGGATGCAAATACGTCGAAAAATACGAGAAAGGGGACACCCGGGCGATAGCCGGGCGACAGAGCCAAACAGCCTGACCCAGCCTGGCCTTAGCCAAGCGTTTGGGCTGAAATGCCAGGGGGTGCCTGGCGTTAGCCAGGCGTTAGAGCCCAAACGCCAGGGGGTGCCTGGCCTTACTCAGGCGTTTGGGCTGAAACGCCAGGGTCCCCAGTCGGCCATAAATCGAGTTTTGACGGGTTTAAGTGTTTCCAAGTTGGAATAGAAGTCTTTTACACGTTTAGGGTTCATCCTAAACATATAAATAGACGCAAAAAAACATCACATTGAGGGGATTTTTTGGACGGAGGAACACACCACGCTTATAAGAGGATTCTACTTAGTTTTTCTTCTCTTCTCTTCTTTTAGTTTTATAGTTTATTAGTTC
>ML326985.1:0-10394 GCA_005239505.1 Nicotiana paniculata
TGGGCCCTAACGCCCCCCTAACGCCAGGTAGGGTCAGGCTTTAGGGGGCAAACGCCCGGCTATAGCCCGGGTGTCTCCTTTTGCGTATTTTAAACGTACTTGCATCCCTTTAGCTCTGTTTCCATCTCCAATTCACCTACACATAAAATAAACTCGATTAAGCACATAACAAGTGTATTTTTATCATTAATTCACCTCAAATGTAAGGTATATCACATGTTAAACTATGCATTTTAGTCTCGCATCAAGACCCCACCCTTAAACCTTTGCTCGTCCTCGAGCAATCAAACTACACTCATGTACACAATTTTTTAAGAAACTCTCTTAACACGTTATACCAAGAATATTTAAAACATTTCAAGCACAAAGGTGTGACATCCTCGCCTCAATAATCGACTCACAAATACCATGCTTTATTCACAATTCACTAACTACTCTAACTTAGAGGTCAACAACATTACCTCGCCTCATTATGTGTGTTAATGATAAAAATACACTTTTTATGTGCATAATGGATTTTCTTTCATGTGTAGGTGAATTGGAGATGGAAACCGAGCTAAATGGATGCAAATACGTCAAAAATACGCTTAAGAGTCGAAGAAGAAACACCCGAGCATTATCCTGGCATTATTCGGGCGTTTGGACCCTAAAGCCAGGTTGTCCCTGGAGTTAAGGGGGCGTTTGGCCCCTAAAGCCAGGCTGACCCTGGCGTTAGGGGGGCGTTTGGCCCCAAACGCTAGGCCAGCCCTGGCTTTAAGGGGGAGTTTGAGCCCAAACGTCTGGGTCCCCGAGGTCCGGCCAATTTCGAGTTTTGAAGAGTTTAAGTGTTTCCCGGTTGGAATAGAAGTCTCCTACACAATTAGGGTTTGTCTTAAACATATAAATAGACCCCAAAAACACAACTTGGAGGAGGATTCCATTGGAGGAAGCCATTGAAGTGAAGAAACAACCTGTGGATTACTACTTAGTGAAGCAAATATTGATTTTTATAGTTTTTATCTATTATTTTGTAGTTTAATTATGCAAGTTATTTTAGAGTTGATTAGTATGAGCATGAGTAGCTAATTTCATTAATCTAGGGTTCTGGTGGAACCCGTTGAGGATGAACTTATTGTGATATTAATATAGTTTGGTTGATTAATCTCTATTTGTTCAACTACGTTCTTGTTGTAGTTGATTNGCAATCTAGCTAGCGTAACTTGAGAGAGTGCGTCTAGTAAATTATCATAATTACTTGAGAGAGATTTATGGTAGATAGAGTGTTCATGATTGATAGAATCAACTAATCAAACTATAGGAAGTATCCGAGAAGGAAGTTCACCAACGGGGGAAACCATAACCTTAGACTTTTATTATCATTATTTACATCATATTGTTAGTAATTGTTAGTTATTATTATTGTTAGTAGAATTAGTAAAACATCACCAATTTCTATTCAAAAAATCTTGAGAGAATTGATTGAGTAAAAGTTGCGTATTCTAAAGACTTAATTGATACGTAAATTCCCTGTGGGATCGACTCTGGGCATAATACCCCGGATTATATTTCCAACGCCCACTTAGTCTTTTATTAGACATAGTTGTGCGTGATCAATAAGAATACATCAATGAATACAATTACGAAGGAATCTAGATAAGGCTTGAAAACTCGATTCATCAAATCCATAAAGGCTGCTGGGGCATTAGTCAAGCTAAAAGACATCACCAAAAATTCATAGTGCCCATACCTTGTCCGAAAGGCTATTTTAGGAATATCGGACGTCCTAATCTTCAACTAATTGTAGCCCAATCTCAGATCAATTTCGAAAACACACAAGCACCCTGAACCTGATCAAATAAATCATCAATTCTAGGCAATGGATACTTATTTTTGATAGTAACTTTATTCAACTTCCAGTAATCTATACACATTCTCATCAATCCATCCTTCTTCCTTACAAACAAAACCGGTGCACCCCAGGGCGAGACACTAGGCCTGACGAGACCTTTATCAAGCTGGTCTTGCAACTGTTCTTTCAATTCTTTTAATTCTGGTGGGGCCATCCGGTATGGAGGAATAGAAATGGGATGAGTTCCCGAAGCAACATCAATAAAAAATCGATATCCCTGTCGGGTGGCATCCCCGGCAAGTCTGCAGGAAACACTTCGGGAAACTCCTGAAAAATAGGCACTAACTCTATTGAAGAAATCTCGGCATCAGAATCACGGATATGAGCCAAATAAGCCAAACATCCTTTCTCAACCATGCGACGAGCCTTGGTATAAGAAATCACTCTGCTGGGAGAAAGACCAAGAGTCCCTTTCTATTCTAACAGAGGCAATCCCGGCAAGGCTAAAGTACTTGGCGTGACAGTCCAAGATGGCATAATAAAGTGACAACCAATCCATGCCTAATATGACATCAAAATCGACCATGTCAAGAAGCAATAGGTCTACACTAGTTTCAAGACCCTCAATAATGACTACGCACGAACGATACACTTGATGTACAACAATAGCATCTCCCACCGGTGTAGACACATAAACATGGACACTCAAAGAACGCGGGGCACAACCAAATACGAGCCAAAATAGGATGACACATAAGAATAAGTAGACCCTAGATCAAACAAAATTGAAGCATCCTTATTACAAACTGATATGGTACATGTGATAACAGGATCGGAGGACTCCACCTCAGGTCTGGCTGGAAATGCATATAATCGGGGCGGGGCCACACCACCCTGAAGTGCGTCACTGGGAGGACCCCTAAAAGGTGGTCCTCCACCTCTAACAGGCTGGCCACCACCTCTAGCAGGCTGGCCTCCACCTCTAGCATGCTGACTTTCACCTATAACATTCTAACCTCTACCTCTGACTACCTGACCCCTACCCCTGGCTGGCTGGGCAGGTGGTTCTGCAGATGATGCCGGAACTATAGCTCTAGAATTCTGGTACTAAAGATGATTACCCAAAAATTTTAGGCAAGATCTCTGAATGTGCCCATACTCACCATACTCATAACAACCATCCTGATACTGAGGCTGACCTTGACGAACCGGCTGACAGCGATAATAACTCTGAAGAGGAGGTGCTCTAATAGGTGCTGACTGATTAGAATAAGGCAAGTAAGATCCAGGACCACCTAAGGCACAGTGGGACGTCTGAAGTGCTGAATTAAATGTCCTGGAAGAATGGCATCTACCCTAAGTATCTCCGCTTCTAAACGAGGCACCGCTGAATCTACTGGAATGGCGAGGTCTCTTTTCTGACCCCTGACCTCCCATCCCGAGAACCATCTAAATTCTTCTGGCCACATTGGCCGCATCCTGATATGAAATCTCAGTCCCTGTCTCCTTAGCTATCTGCAACCTGATGGACTGGGCAAGGCCCTCAATAACTCTCCTAACCCCCTCTCTCTCTCTGTGGGAAAAAAAATAATAGCATGCCAAGCCAAATCCGCAAAATGATTCTCATACTGGTAACTGTCATGCCGCCCTGCTGAAGACGCTCAAACTGATGACGCTTCTCTTCTCTGGTATTGAAAGGCAAAAATTTCTCCAAAAAGAGGTGAGAAAACTGATCCCAAGTCAGAGCAGGTGACCCAGCTGGTCTAGTCAACAAATAATCCCTCCATCATTTCTTGGCGGAACCAGTCATCTGAAACGCGATGAAGTCGACCTCATTGGTCTCCAAAATACCCATATTGCGAAGAACCTCATGACAGCTGTCCGGATATTCCTGAGGACCCTCTGAAGTAGCACCACTGAAGTGAACAGGGAAAAGCTTGATGAATCTGTGCAATCTCCACAAAGCATCGAAAGTCATAGTTGCCCCCTCAACAATTGAGGTTGCAGCAACTGTCTGAACTACCCCTACTGGGTTGGCTGCTGGGGTCTGTATCTGAGGAGTAGTCTGATCAAGAGTGTGGGTAACAGGAGTATGTACCCCTCCTCCAGCCTGAGATACGACTGCTGCATTAGGGAGTGTGTCAGTCTTGGTTACACTCTCCATAAGGCCCACTAATCGGACCAAAACATCCTGCAATACTGAGGTAGCAATGAACCCCTCTAGAACCTGAGTTGGTCCAGCTGGAACTGTCTGAGCTGGAGCCCCCTATCAATCTCAATCTGAGGCTCCACAGTTGGGGCTAAAGTATAAGCAGTAGGATGAGTCCTGCCTCTGCTTCAGCCTCTGACGTGGTCTCGGCCTCTGCCCCCTAATAGGAGTTGTTGTTGTTGGAAGACCGCATTGTTGGTCAGCGGAAGAAGAAGCACGTGTTCTCGCCATATGCGAGAGAGTAGAAGAGTTCAATCAGTATTTGAGATACCAAGAATCGCACGACAGAGTAGAAATAAAATTGCGTTTGTTCCTAACTTCATAGCCTCTAAGAGATAAGTACAGACGTCTCCGTACTGACCCCTCAGACTCTATCAAGCTTGTCTGTTAATTATGAGACCTATGAAACCTAGTGCTTTGATACCAACTTGTCACGACATAAATTCCCAACCCACGGGATCGTGATGGCGCCTAACACAATACTTGGTAGGCAAGCCGATGTTAGAAATTTACTAACCATTTCCCTTAAAAGTTTACTTGACACAATAGAAAATCTTTAAAAATAAAACAAATAAATCTAATGCTTTCCAATAAATGACTTCATGAATAATATTAGATAAAATGAAATGAACCACGAACTATTACCAACTATATATCTACCTAGGGTCTGGTGTCACAATTCACAAACTACTAAAGAGTACTAAAAATAATGGGCTAAAAGAAGTATATATTTGTGTTCCGAATGAAATAAAACAACAACTAAATAGTGTAGAGAAGACTCCAGGAGTCTGCGAACACCAGCAGATCTACCTCTTGTCTCCAATGAAAATGCGCAGCTACTAAAATCTCCTAACTCTGGTCGGTACTTGGACCTGCACAAAAGAGTCCAGAGTGTAGTATCAGTACAACCGACCCCATGTACTGAGTAAGTGCCAAGCCTATCCTCGACGAAGTACTGATAAGGCTACGGTGGGGCATTAACAATATAACATATGAACAATATATAATAAAGCTAGAAAGAAGTGATAATAATAAACTAAATAAACAGTAACTTGCAACCACAAGTAAAATCAACTCGGATAACTCTTTTCAGATATCATATATAGTCAATTCCTCAACATTTCCAAGTTTCAATTTAAAATCACAGTAAAAATCAGAGTATGAAAACCTTTTTAATAAAATCGGAGTTTTTCAAATCCTTATTTTTGAAAATCAGTAAAACATAAATATTCTACCTTATCACTCCTTGTTGCGGAGTGCAACCCGCTCCCACCTGTCCACCCTTATTGCTACACCCTATATATATATATATATCACCCTTATTTCTCCTGTTGCGGCATGCAACCCGATCCCACCTGTCTACCCATATCACTCCTTGTTGCAGCGTGAAACCCGCTTCCACCAGTCATATCATATCAGTTTATTTACGAAAACTTTCACAAATCAAGCCAATCCTTTAGCAACATTTTTGTATCAACAATTGTAAACAGAAGCTATAAAACTTATAAATTTCATCAATTATCATTTCACAACGAAACCAACCGGAAATTATATACATATCATAACACTGACATCCAGCTCAATCCTTATGTAACATTAATAAAACCAAGAGAATAGACAACACTTCCAAAATACTCGAAACAATACTTAACAATAAGTTAACGAATCCAAATAGACATATAAACATCAATGATCCTGAAACAATTAAGTCCGGAAGCAATTAATTGGAAAACGGGGAAGGGACAATGTTCAACAATAATTTAGTGGTGCAAAAATACTCATCACCTCACCTATATACCACACACATGCAAAGTCACTTGACATTTAAGTGGGGATTCATATTCCCTCAAGTGACGGTTAAACTAAGCACATACCTCAAATTCGCAGGCCACTAACTACTCAATTACTGCTTTTCCTTTCAAATTTTCCTCCAACCCGCTCGAATCTAATCATAATTAGTTTAATATCACTAATTTATTCTAAAGGAACTAACTTTACTAAAAAATCATTGTTTTCCTAAGTTTTCTCAAAAAAAGTTAAAACCCGACCCCGGGCCCGCTTCTTCCAAACTCGGGGTTCGGGCCAAATTCCGTTTACCCATTCACCCCCGAGCCCAAATGTGCAATTAATTTTGAAATTCGACCTCAATTCGAGGTAAAAGTCCCATTTTTACAAAATTCCCTAATTCTACCCAAACCCCCAATTTCTACCACGAAAATTCTTGATTTTTGATTGAAAAGTGATGAGAAACATTGGTTAATTGAAAGAGAAGAGTTTATAATTGTTTACCAATATTTTGGGGGTGAATTCTTGTGAAGTAAATCTCCTCTAGGTCTTTGTAGTTCGAAAATAGGTGAAAAATAGGTTCTTCTCGAGTTTTAAAATTGTTTTTTATATGACTGGGCAGGCCTTCATCGCGTTCGCGATGGATCAAGCCCAATGGCCTTCGCGTTCGCGGGGTCTTGAACGCGTTTGCGAAGCTTTGCTTCCTTTGGTCATTGTGTTCGCGATCAGGTGGTCTTGTTTGCGAAGAAGAAATGCAACTACCCTCCCCAAGTCCTGTTTACATAGTGCGTTCGTGTGGCCTGGACGCATTCGCGAAGCTTTAGCCCACCAGTGCTCCGCGTTCGCGTCCTGAGCTCCGCGTTTGAATAGAACAAAAATGGCCCCAGTGCACTTTACTCTACATGTTTGTGAGTGAAGCAACGCGAACGCGAAGAACAATTTACCTGCGCACCAGAAACAGTCATGACAGCAAAATTTCTTAAGTGTAAAACATCTCGTAGCCTACACAAAACTCACCCGATCCCTCCGGGATCTAAACCAAACATGCATGCAAGTCTAAAAATATCATACGGACTTGCTCGTGCGATCAAATCATGAAAATAACATCTAAAACTATGAATTTAACCTCAAAAATCACTTTTCTCAAGAACACTTAAATTTCACCATTTCTCAACCGGAAGCCCGAATCACGTCAAATAAATTCCGATTCTTACCAAATTTCACAGATAGGACTTAAATATCATAAAAACCTGTATCGAGCTCCGGAACCAAAATAAAGGCCCGATACCAACGGTTTCAAACATTAATTCATTTCTTTATTTCATTCAAAATCCAGCAAAATAATTTTCTTTAAAAATTGATTGCTAAGGCTAGGGATGTCGGAATTCAGTTCCAGACATACGCCCAAGTCCCATATTCTACTACGAACATCCCGGGATTTTCGGAACACAGATCTGGGTCCGTTTACTAAAAATATTGAACAAAGTCAACTAAAACCAAATTTTAAATTCCAAAAATTACTTTTTCTCATATTTTCACATTAAAGCTTTCCGGTTTCACGCCTGGGCTGTGCACGCAAATTGAGGTAAATAAAATTAATCTTTTAAGGATAATGAGCCTAGAATGGAGTCTTAATTTATAAGATGACCCTTTGGGTCATTACGGGTGGGGTAGTGTGTTGGGTGCTGGTCATGTGGTTTTGGATCCTGACAAACTTGGTATCAGAGCACTAGGTTCTATGTCGAGTCCTAGGAAGTATATGGAGTTGTGTCAATTAGATTCCCTCTTATTGGTGTGTCACCGGCCACACTAACATCAGGGAGGCTACAAGGACATTTAGGGAGTTTTAAATTCTTCTTACTCTTGACCGTATATTGTGCCTGAATTGAGAGACGTGGTTCTCGAGCGTATTGACTGCCTGGCGTGGTAGATAAAGAAGTGACGAGCACAAAGCTAAAGATTCAAGATATTACACATGCTACTTGAAAAATATATGGGAAGTATCGGACTATCCATGGATGAAATGATGGGTTAAGGTGGAAACATATTTGAAAAATGTTAATACCGTCAATATGTACAACTATGGTGAGCGAGAATCATAAGTCAAATTCTAAGAACATGAAAAGAAAATGAGGTGATGATGTCAGCTGGTACTGTCAGAATTGTCAAGACCCCAAATCCCACCTAAGGTAGTCGTGATGGCACCTACTCTCTAAGACTAGGTAACTCTAACATTCATAAATAACTTAACTGTAACGACTCGGCCGGTCATTTTGAGTATCTTAGCCTTAATCCCCCATTCAGTGCTTATTCTATGTTCATTTATGGTCATGTGACTTGTCAAAGTGGTTGGTTTGGTTCCGAGGATGTTTCAGAATAAGTTGGGACACTTAGTCCCAGGGTTGGAAGCTAAAGTTGAAAGAGTTGCCCAGATGTTGACTTATGAGTAAATGACTCCGAAATGGAGTTTTGATGGTTCCGTTAGCTTCATGTGGTAATTATGAACTTAGGAGTATGTCCGGATATTAATTTGGAGGTCCGCAAGTCATTTTGACTTGAATTGGCGAAAGTTGTAAAATTGAAGTTTGAAAAGTTTAGTAGTTTGACCGCGAGTTGACTTTGCTGATACCGGGCTCGGATTTTGGTTCTGGATGTTGGAATAGGTCCTTTGTTTCATTTATGACTTGTGTGTAAAATTTGAGGTCAATCTGAGTTGGCTTGATAGATTTCGGCATCGATTGTTGGAGTTGGAAATCCATTAGTTTCAATACTCCTAAGTCCCATTCAGGGAGCTATGAATGGGACTTAGGAGTATATATTCGATCGAATGAGCTTGGATTTTCTCGGATTAAACATCCAAAAAAAATTTATTGTTTCTAAATCTATTTTAAACGAAGGATGACAACTAAGAATTAAAATTAGCAAATTGTTTTTGTTTGTTTTCAAATGTTAAAAAGGCCTAGGGCTATTGTAACGACCCGGCCGGTCGTTCTGTGAGATTAGCCTTGTTTTCCCCGTTTCTGCTTTATCGTATGTTTCTTAGCCTATTTATGTTGTTTTGGGTAGGTTGGTTCGGGTTCGTAGTGGTCATGGTGAGAACTAAGACACTTAGTCTCTTGAATTGGCTTAATAGTTGGAAAAGTCAACGGAGAGTTGACTTATTGGTAAACGACCTCGGAATGTAGATTTTATGACTCGTATAGTTTCGTTAGGTGATTTTTCACTTAGGAGTGTGTTCGGAATGAAGTTTTGATGTCCGGTGTAGAATTAGGCTTGAATTGGCGAAAGTTAGTTTTTGGCGATTTGCGGTCAGTAGGGGGAAAGTAAGCTATCAGTGTCGGAATGGAATTCTGGAAGTTGGAGAAGGTTCGTAATGTCATTTTGGATATGTGTGCAAATTTTCAGTTCAATCGGATGTGTTTTGGTTGATTTCGGCATCATTGGCGAAATTTAGAAATTTCAAAGTTCATAGGCTTGAATTTGATGTGATTATGGTGTTTTTGCGTTGTTTTTGGTGTTTGGAAGGATCGACTAAGTTGGAATAATGTTATGGGATATGTTGGTAGGTTTGGTTGAGGTCCCGGGGCCTCGAGTGTATTTCGGATGCTCAAACGGGCACTTTTGGTTTTTGGGAGATTGCTGGTTTTCTGGTGTTTTAGCAGCATTAGTTTGTTCATTGCGATCGCGTGAGTTCATCGGTGATCGCGTAGAGTAAAGTTTGAAGCAGGCAGATTTTTTCTATGTGATCGCATAATGAGGTTTGTGATAGCATAGGTTGGGCAGCAAGAGCAGTGTGGTCACAGGGTTCTTTGTGCGATCGCGTAGAAGAAAAAGGGGGCGCGTGAGGTTCTTGCAATTGTTCTTCGCGACCGCATGAATGGGTACGCGATCGCATAGGTCAGGGGGTCGAAGATTCGCGATCGCGTGGCTAATGGTGCGATCGCAATGAGTAAAATTTGGAGGCAGTAAGTTTGTTCTTCGCGATTGATAGGTGGTGATTTTACCACTCGTTTAGCCTCTTTTCGTTAGATTTTGCATCACTCAATGATAGCATGAGGTCGTTTATAGTGTGTATTGCTCGAATTTCAGGGAAATGATTCCATGAAGTAGTTGGTGTTGAATTGGAGTGAAGTTGAACAAAAAGTGGTAAAAAATGTGTAAAAGCTCCAGTGATTCTGCACCTGCGGACTATGGGCCGCTGGTACGACCTCGCACCTGCGGAGGATGAGCCGCACATGCGAAGAAGAGCTAGAGTGGACAGCAACCGCACATGCGATATAATCCACACACCTACAGAACCGCAAGTGCGACCTTTTGTCCGCATCTGCGGAAATGGCCCAATATACCCAGACTCGAACCTGCGCTTGGATTTCCGCCCCTGCGGAACCGCACCTGCGAAGATTCTTCTACAGGTGCGGTCAACGGTCATCAGGACCGTACAGAATTGTAAAATCACATTTTCTTATTCCCAACTCACATATACTGGACCTAGCAGATCTTTTGGCATATTTTGGGCATTGTAAATATATTTTTGAGTAGAGAAGAAGAGAGAAAACATTTGTGGAAGCTAGG
>MDKI01103871.1:0-45029 GCA_005239505.1 Nicotiana paniculata
AAGCCATTAAGCTTCGGTTCGGTTCGGTTTTCGGTTTCGGATCGGTTTTGAACACCCCTATGTACGGACACGTGAGATGATGAAGAAAAAGTTGGTATAAATTTTTTTGAGTTAAGGGACGCGGACCCGGGGGTCGGGTTTTGACCAATTTCGGGTTTTTGAGCTAAATTTGATATTTTTCGATTGGAATTTATTTCTTAAGCATAAATTGATGATAAAAATCTGAACTTGGTAGATTTGGAGCACTCAGAGGCCGAATTTAGAGGCAAATGCACTGCAGAATAGTATTTTAGCCGGGTTTGAGGTAAGTAACGTTTTCAAAGTTGGTTCTGAGGGTTCTAATCCCCGAGCTAAATGATTTATGAATATTGTTGAGGTGACGCACATGCCAAGTGACGGGCGTGCGGGAGTGCACCGAGTATTTGTGGCCTGGCTTATCCCATGGCACCGCTTAGTGATTATTCCCTGATGATATCTGTGCTTATGTTAATGTGGTAATTGTGAACCTGTTAGAAATCATGTTAAGTATAAATGCTAGGCTTCATGCCGAAGATGCTGAGACCCGAGTGGTCGTATATTACTGTCTCATTTTGTGATTATTTGATTCCATATAATCAGTCCTCTTGTAGCATACCACTTCATATCTCAGTCTCAGTATTGTTAATTATATGCATACTTATCATTGTGTCGGGCTGATGGAGGCATCTGTGATCCATGTGAGTGAGACTAAAGAGTAATGACTGAGTGAGGCCGAGAGCCTGTTATTGAGACAGTTATGAGATTGGACTGCACACCGCAACGATATTAAATCATGCCTTCGTTGGCTTGATATGGCGCTTGGGCTACTAGGGCCCCTCCGGAGTCTTTACACCCCCAGTGAGCGCATTGATGATGAGGGATGGATCTTCCCTGGGCATGGATCTTGTCCGAAGCCGATGTTATGTGAGGGATGGATCTTCCCTGGGCATGGATCTTGTCCGAAGATGATGTTATGTGAGGGATGGATCTTCCTTGGGCATGGATCGTGTCCGAAGTGGATGTTATGTGAGGGATAGATCGTCCCTGGACATGGATCTTGTCCGAGTGTTGTATTCCGGAGATAGATTTTCTCTGTGGGGCTGGATTGGCCTATTTCCTCAGTATTGATTGACTACGGTCACCAATGATTATGTACATTTTAGGATGATCTTTTCCCTGGGCCTGAGAGCCATATACGGTACTGAGTGGACTGCTGTATGAGGGTTGTGAGCGCTATGTGAATTTTCACACTCTGACATGTTGGCATGTTGAACATATGAAGGTATATATAGTATATTCTGTTGTTATTTTCTGATAAACTGTGAACATGCCTAAATTTTGTACGCTGGTGATTTAATTATTGAGGTTTATTCCGTCACTACCTCTCAGCCCATAGTTTGGGTTTGTTACTTCTGAGTTGGTGTACTTACGTTACTCCCTGCACCTTGTGTGCAGACCCAAGTACATCGGGACCCGATAGTAGATATTGAGCAGCTGTCAGAGTTTTCATTGGAGTTGTCGAGGTAGCAGCTGACGATCGCGACCTCGCCTTCTCTTTCCTATTCTACCTGTTGTTCTTTATTTTGAGACAATGTTGTCCATTTCTCCTTTTCTTTGCTTTATGTTATAGTAGCTCATGACTGAGTGACACCGGATCCGGGGTTGGAAATTTTAAATTTTTGTTTCAAAATATTGTTTTTAAAACTTCAGACTCTTAGCATTATCAATAATTTCGTTTAAAATTGTATTTTTACTGAAAATTGAATTTAGCTTAGTTAAAAAAAAGGCGGCTTGCCCGGTTCCACGATAGGCGCCATCACGACTCCGAAATTGGGTCGTGACAGCTAGAGTATCAATGGTGGTCAAAGTCCCTAGGAGTCTAATAAAGTGGTGGAATATGTTCACCTTGCTTGAGCAGGATGATTTGATGGGTAAATTAGGGACTCTTATTTCTTGGATGGACATTACCCCCCGTCCCGACCTTGTAGAGGAAATGCTGACATTCTGGGACCCACATGGAATGATATTTAAGTTTGGAGATCTTGAGATGACACCCAACTTAGCTGAGATAGCCGGGTTGACTCGCCTACCATACCTAGACAAGGAATTGATTTACACAAGGGCTCATTCAAACAAAAAATTCCTTAAGATCATAGGGATGGATTTAGATAATTATATGGGATGTCTAGATCAATCTGGAGTACCTTTGGACTTTTTATTCGAGAGGTTTGCTCATCCTACTGGGTATGAGACTTTCATAGATGAGTTTTCCATATCATATGATTCTTGGAAGAAGAGGCGTCCTATGGTCTTTGCTATTGCGTTGTTAGGTCTCTTGGTATTTCCTTTGGAGTGTAGACATATTAGCACGCGCCTGGGGTCAATAAATTTTGCACTTTTCCATGATAAACAGAGTAGTAAGGTCACCCTGGTTCCGACAATTTTGCCAGAAATCTACCGTGCTTTGACCAGGATTCAAGAAGGCGAGAGGTTCTTTGAGGGAAGTAACTTGTTGCTGCAGCTGTGGCTGATAGAGCATCCACATCCCCCCACTATATTTGAGAAAGATGTGATTGATTGTTTCTTGAGGGATCGAGTGAAGTGTATCGAGCATAGGATGACGTTTGATAAGTTCGCCTTACCACTCGAAGTTCAAGCTTGGATTGATTATTTAGGATCTTTGACTGAGGATAAGATTTCGTCGTCCTACCTTTGGATTGATTTGGACGTGATCTTAGCAGGGTCACGCGTGCAGGATTTGTTGGTATTGATTGGAATTTGGTGTACTAGACTATATACCCCTGCTAGAGTGATGCGTCAGTTAGGAAGGCGACAAGAGGTCCCCTACATCCCCGATTCTCGTGAATTTTTTAGGGAGATTGACACTATGGCTCACAGGGAGGTTGACATTCAGACCTACTGGCGCCATGCAGCGAAGATGGGTAGAGACACTTTAGAAAATGACCCGCATTCACCTGGGTATACCCATGAGTATTTTGTATGGCTACAGTCTACTCAACGGGGAGTTAGCAGACCATTGCCCCGACGTGTTAGAGGAGTATTTGACGAGGAAGCCACCTTACAGATATTGCTCAGACAGTTGATGGATCGATTTATCAGGCAGAGGAGGCACACATAGCAGAAAGGGTTGGGGTTCGAGCTACACTTCAGTCATTGAGATCACAGTTGGCAGGGTTGCTAGAGAACATGGGACAACACCGTGAATACCTTACTAGAGTCAGCCTTCAAGATGCAGGCGCACATACCAGGGTTCTCATTCCTAGGTTTGAGGCGTCTTTGCAAGGTATAATACAGAGTTTAGATTCGACCATATTGACGGGGCTCCCTGGATCCTCGTCAGACCCATCCCAGCCAGGACCATCGCATTCGGGAGCAGCTTGAGGAGGCTTTTTATTTATGTGTTTTGAGTTTGTCTTATGTTGTCTTTTACTTTTGTGTCTTGTCTAGAAATACTAAGTCCTTTAGGTAGTATCAGAGTCTGTCGTAGTGTAGTTGAGTCTGTTAAGTCTTTCATTATCGTACTTCCCACTTTGTATTGTGAAAATCGAGAAAGAAAATTTTTAAATGAAATATCCAAAAAGATTTTCACCACTTTTCCAGAACTACGCTTGGTCTGATTCATGTGGAACATGATATGTAGGCAACCTACATCGGGTTCGATCGAATCATCTTTAAAAATAAGGGAAAGAGACGGAATTGTGGGGTGCGGAAAAAAAAAAGAGAGAAGAAAGAGTGATAAGCAAAATAAAAGAGCGGAGAAGATTGGGATGATGCCATATGACCTTACGACGCTCAAAGACATTTTAGAACCATTAATTGTTGCTAGGTGCATTGCACGCAATGTGATATTATTATCTAATAAATGCCCTAACACTAACATGGTGGCTTTGTTTTGTTTTTCTCTGTTACTTTCATTTAACTTCAGGAAGGTGGTTAGTTTGTTGGTGTCCTGGAAAGTCATCCATACAACACCATGTCAAAGATCTAGATAGTTATGACTAGCAAAGAAACAGACACAGGAATTGTAGACCCGCCGAGGAAGATTGTTGAATCAGAATCGGAACTGAAAAAGGAGGTCCGAAGGTTGAAACATCAGATGGCGAAAATGTATCAGGCCTGGATTAAGGGACAAACTCCACCTTCATTCCCTACCAACTATGATGAAAACCGTTCTTCCATTCCACCATTGTCCCAAGCCCAGATGCCCAATACTGTTGATATTTCCCCACAACACCCCTTACCACTCCTACCCCGGCACTTCGTCCCAAACTTTTTATGATCCACCAGCCAAACAACCTCAAACCTTGCTTCGACATTTGATCCTATTTTTGTACCCCCTCCATAAGCTACCCTTCACCTATCCTCTAGTGACCCGCATTCCAAGCTCCAGATACCCAATACTATGCCCCGAAACCCACCTTCAAAGTCCCAGATCCTTACTCCTACAATCCTCACTTTGAGCCTCATGTTAAAACTGAGAAACCACCCAAGAACGCGGAGCAAGAGGAGATATTTAGGAAAGTAAAGAGTCTGGATCAATCATTGAGAAATATGCAAGGGTTAGGAAGCGAGGTGAGTGTGGCTTACAAGGATTTGTGTTTGTTCCCTGATTTCCAACTGCCTGCCGGGTTCAAGATGCCCAAGTTTGATCTATATGACGAACATAGGGATCATGTAGCCCATCTGAGAGGTTATTGCATTAGGATGAGAGGCGTCAGGGGGAAAGACGAATTACTGATAGCGTACTTCAGCCAGAATTTGAGTGGGGTAGCTTTAGAATGGTACACCCGCCAGGACGCCAGCAGGTGGTACACATGGGACGATATGGCTCAGGCTTTTGCCCGACACTTTTAGTACAATATAGACATTGTCCCAGATCGCCTATCTCTGACCAAGGTGGAAAAAGGGCACAATGAAAGCTTTAGAGAATATGGGTTCTGATGGAGGGAGCAAGCTGCACGGGTCAATCTCCGATGGAAGAAGACAAGATGGTTGAAAACTTTCTTCAAGCCCTGGAGCCTACTTACTTCGTCCATTTGATCTCAACCATTGGTAAGCCTTTCAATAATGTGGTAAAGATGAGAGAAATAGTGGAATAAGGTCTCAAGTTGAGCAAGATCATGAGCTACTCTGCTATAAAAGCAACCACACAGGCAATCCAGAGTGGCACCGGAAGTTTGTTAGGCAAGAGAAGAAGGACGTTGTCGCTATGGTTGTCTCTAGACCATGGTGTAGCCCGAGGGGTTCATCTCATCAGTACACTCAGCCTCAACCCCGATCTCCAGCCTACATCCAAGCTCCATATAATCCACCACAACATTACTTCCCCCCGCAAGACCCCTAATACTCAGCCAGACCACCCCAATACCATGTTCACCATGCAAGGTCATATGCTCAACCCCCTCCTTACCTGCAATTGCATGCTCCAACTCCACAAAATAATTATCCACCCCCACAACCCTACCGAAACCCTACTGGTCCAAATTTTTGACCAAGGTCAGAGTATATGATAGAGAGGCAGCATCAGAAAGAAACCTTCGCTCCTCTGGGTAAGTCCTTTGCCAGTTTGTTTAAGAGGTTGAGGCAATTAGACGTCTTGAGGCCGATTGAGACAAAGATATCAAATCCCCCTCAAAAGAATCTCGATTATTCTCTGAGATACGCCTATTGTTCTGATACTCCAGGGCATGACATATAGAAGTGCTAGCATTTGAAAAGGGCAATCCAGGAGCTCATTGATACAAATCAAATTTTAGTCCAAAGCCCAGACACGCCGAACATCAACCAAAACACTTTGCCAACCCATGTAGAGACGCATATGATTGAAATAGTTCATAAGGATGGGGAGCTCAGGAATTTTTCCAAGTCTGTCATGGTGATTCGTGCCAGTGAAAGAAATTTGGTAAAGGCTCCAAACTCTAACAAAGAAATGCCCTTATCAGTTGAAGGGGTGACAAAGAAATTGAGCTCGTTCAACTTGAATCCACCGGTGTTGGTCGTGAAAGGGTCTAAGGATATTGGGGCAAGTCAGGAAAATCCAAAAGTGGTAGTGCCAGGGGTCCCAAGTAAGCCTGTCATAGTTGTGAAAGGGGCTCCTATTACCCCTGTTTCCATTAAACTAGTGACCCAGCTGCCAGTAGTTGATACCAAGGCTGTTTCTTGGAATTACAAGCAAGTGATAGTAACATATAAAGGGAAATAAGTAGAGGAAGAATTCAATGAAACTGGAGGACTGACTCGTTCTGGGAGACGTTTTACCCCAGAAGAATTAAGGAAAACCTAGCCATTCAAGGATAGTCAAATCCTAGTAAAGAAGCCAGTCACAGAAGAAGAGGCTGAAGAATTCCTGAAAAAGATGAAAGTACAAGACTATTCCATTGTGGAGCAATTAAGGAAAAAACCAACTCAGATCTCTTTATTGTCTTTACTGATAAATTCGGATGAACACCGTAGAGCCCTGATGAAGTTTTTGAACGAGGCCCATGTTCCTGATAAGATCACGGTGAACCACTTGGAAAAAAATTACTAACAACTTCGAAGCAAACATGATCACTTTCTTAGATGGTGAACTTCCTATGGAAGGTACAGAACACAATCGAGATCTTTACCTCACGATGAAGTGCGAGGAGTTTGTTGTCTCAAGGGTACTGGTTGATAACGGCTTTAGTGCAAATATTTTCCCTCTGTCTACTCTGCAAAAGTTGAAGATTGGCACTGAAAGAATCCACAGGAACAATGTATGTGTTCGAGGCTTTGATGGGGGAGGTAAAGATTCTGTTGGTGATATAATGCTCAAATTGTCGATAGGGCCAGTTGAGTTCACCATGGAATTTCAAGTGTTATATGTGGTTGTCTCCTACAATCTGTTGCTGGGCAGGCCCTAGATACATGCTGCTAAGGCAGTCCAGTCATCTCTGCATCAAATGGTAAAGTTTGAATGGGATGGGCAGGAGATAGTTGTGCACAGTGATGAGGGCATGTCTGCTTATAACGACATATCTGTTCCATTTATTGAAGTTGTAGATGATAAAGGGCCTTGGGTCTACCAAACTTTTGAAATAATGTCTGTTGAGCAGATTCCTAAGGGGGAATGTGTTCCAGGTCCGAAGCTATGCTCTGCATCCGTAATGGTGGCAAATGAAATGTTGAAGACTGGTTTTGTGCCTAGAAAAGGTATGGTTCATCTCTAAAGGGTATTATGCATCCAGTGTGCCCACGTGAAAATCTTGGTACATTTGGTTTGGGATTCATGCTCACGGAGAAGGACGCGAAAAAGGGCTAAAAATTTGAAACAGAAGGTATGGTTACTCCCCAAGCCTGTTCCAGACATCTCCAAGTCTTTTGTCAAGCCGAAGGCCGCAAAACCTCCAATACCATCAGTCGCAAAACCTATGGTCGATGTTGATGAATAGATGATCAAGAGGCTCCAAAGTCTGTTCGATGAGGTTAATATGGTGGAAATTGGTGAATGTTCTAGTAAAGCAGATGTGCAGCTTGTTGGGCTAAATGTGAAGCTTAGGTATTAAGAAGCTACTCCTCTCCCCACCTAGAATGAGTTTTGGTAGTTTTCTTTGTTTTCCTTTTTGTGATATGGGTTATTCCAGGGTTGTAATCCAGATTTTTTTTTGTTTGTTTCGGTGTTCAAAACCTTATATCCTTTTATAATTAAATGAAATGCAATTTTCCCTTTTCCATTATTCCTAATATTTTTCATTTTTGTTTTTTTATTTTGTACAGTTCTTTTTATGCTGGTTCTAATGACATGACGTGCATGAGGAATTTTCAGTCAAGTCTTAAAAGCCCGTCTAATCCTGAAATAATGATCCAAGAAGTAGAATATGAGGTAGAAATGGAATATGATGAAGAAGCAGCATTTGAGGAAATAAGTAAAGAACAAAAACACTTTGAAGAAAAACCAAAGCCTAATTTGAATGAAACTGAAGCAATCAATTTAGGAGATCAGGATAATGTCAGAGAAACTAAGATAAGTTTGCATTTGGAATCGCAAGTCAAAGAAGAGATAATCAAAATACTATTGGAGTACAAAGACGTCTTTGCATTGTCGTATGGCGACATGCCAGGCTTGAGCACTTATTTGATAGTTCATAAATTGCCAACTGATCCTGCATTCCGTCTTGTCAAGCAAAAGTTAAGGAAATTCAAGACTGACATGAGTGTGAAGATCAAAGAAATCACAAAGCAGCTTGATACGAAGTTCATCCGGGCCACTCAATATCCCACTTGGTTAGCTAATATTGTGCCAGTACCAAGGAAGGATGGTAAGACCAAGGTATGTGTTGATTATCGTGATCTTAACAAGGCAAGCCCGAAGTATGATTTTCCATTGCCGAACATCCATATTCTGATTGATAACTATGCCAAGCATGAGATTGGGTATTTTATGGATTGCTACGTGGGATATCACCAGATCCTAATGGATTAGGAAGATGCAGAAAAGATAGCGTTCATCACGCCATGGAGAACATATTGCTACCGTGTAATGTCATTTGGTTTGAAGAATGCTGGGGCAATTTACGTGAGGGCGATGACTACCATATTTCATGACATGATACACAAGGCGATCGAGGTTTATGTAGATGATGTGATCATAAAGTCGAAACAGCAGTCCGACCATGTCAAGGACTTGAGGAAGTTTTTTCAAAGGCTCCGCCGGTATAACCTCAAGCTCAATCCAGCAAAATGTGCATTTGGTGTCCCGTCTGGGAAACTGTTGGGATTCGTGGTTAGTCGTCGCGGTATTGAATTGGATCCATCAAAGATCAAAGCCATCCAAGAGTTACCCCTGCCGAAGAATAAAACTAAGGTGATGAGTTTGCTCGGAAGGTTAAACTACATCAGGAAGTTTATTGCTCAACTCACGACGACCTGTGAGCCCATCTTTAAGTTGCTGAAGAAGAATGCTGCAGTCAAGTGGACCGATGAGTGTCAAGAAGCATCTGGAAAGATTAAGAGGTACTTGTAAAACCCACCTGTATTGGTCCCGCCAGAGCCCGGGAGACCTTTAATTCTCTATCTGACAGTCCTAGATAATTCTTTTGGATGTGTATTGGGCCAACACGACATCACGGGAAAGAAAGAGCGAGCCATTTATTATCTCAGAAAGAAGTTCATTTCTTATGAGGTTAAGTATACTCTTCTTGAAAGGACATGTTGCGCCCTGACTTGGGTAGCACAAAAGTTGAAGCATTATCGGTCGTCCTACACTACTTACCTCATTTCTCGCATGGATCCTCTAAAGTATATATTTCAAAATCCTATGCCCCCAGGAAGACTTGAAAAGTGGCAGATTTTACTCACAGAGTTTGACATCATCTATGTGACTCGGACCGCGATGAAAGCCCAAGCTTTGGCTGACCATTTGGCCGAGAATCCAGTAGATGAAGAATATGAGCCATTGAGAACTTATTTTCCTGATGAAGAAGTGATGTATGTTGATGAGGTTGACCATGATGAAAAGACAGGTTGGAAGATCTTCTTTGATGGAGCTGCTAACATGAAAGGTGTCAGAATAGGGGTGGTACTCATTTATAAAACAGGGCAACACTACCCTATAACAGCCCAACTTCGATTTTATTGCACCAACAACATGGCTGAGTATGAAGCATGCATTCTAGGTTTGAGATTGCCTGTAGATATGGGAGTTCAGGAAATATTGGTTTTAAGAGACTCTGATTTGTTGGTTTACCAAATTCAGGGAGAATGGGAGACTGGGACTTGAAGCTCATACCGTACCGACAATGTCTACATGATCTTTGTCAACGATTCAGGTTAGTAAAGTTCAGGCATATTCCTAGAATTCACAATGAGATTGCCGATGCCTTGGCTACCTTGGCGTTAATGTTACATCATCCAAATAAGACTTACGTTGATCCTTTGCATATCCAAGTTCGTGAGCAACATACATATTGTAATGTGGTTGAAGAGGAACTTGATGGTAAACCTTGGTTCCATGATATCAAGGAATACATCAAGTCGGGGGTATATCCGGTACATGCCAAAGGTGATCAAAAGAGAACCATTCGGTGTCTGGCTAGTGGATTTTTCTTAAGTAGGGGAATCTTGTACAAGAGGACTCTAGACTTAGGACTGCTGAGGTGCATAGATGCTAAAGAAGCTTCAAGTCTCATGACCAAAGTGCATTTTGGAGTTTGCGGGCCACATATGAATGGGTATGTCTTGGCAAAGAAGATACTTCAAGCAGGTTTGTCACGACCCCAAATCTAAACTGGTTGTGATGGCGCCTATCGTGATACTAGGTTAGCCAATTTACTGAGCATAACATATGGGGATTTTCATTTAATTCAATAACACGATTTATCATAAAACCTTCCACTTTTAATATTTCACAAGTACGGATAATATAAGGAAAACATCTAAACAATATCCCAAAACCCGGAGTCAACAGTCATGAGCAACTAAATGGAACACAGAATCTGACACAATTTCCTTAATACAACAAGTCTAGGAAATGTAAATAACGACAAAATAGGAAAGAGAAGAGTAGGGTTGCGAACGCCGTGCAGCTACCTCACAGTCTCCGGTAAATGCTCCAATGAGGATGAATCAAACTCGATCCTGGCACCTGAATCTGCACACAAGGTGCAGGGAGTAACGTGAGTACGCCAACTCAGTAAGTAAAAAATATAAATAAAGACTTGAGAAATACGAAACACATAAATACAAATCATAAATCCACAGTAGTTACAGTTCCTATTTCAAAATCGTAGATACGACAATTCATAATGCTTACAAACCGTTTTCAGTAAAAATCCTTTGAAATTTTTCCTTTCAATGGATTCCATATAAATTGAAGAAGAATTTAGTGTAAAAATGCCAGAAATCATCAATAGCCTCTCGGGCCAAAACATATTTCATAAACTGCCCCTCGGGCGTAACATCACTCGAAAACAGTCACTCAGCATTGCCTCACAGTCACTCAGAATCAGCTCCTCGGGCAACCTCACAGTCACTTATGCCTCCCAATCACTCGTCACTCGGCACTCGCACTCAGTAAGTACTTGCACTCACTGGGGGTATACAGACTCTAGAGGGGCTCCTACAACCCAAGTGCTATAACAATCCATCTCGTGGAATAATCACTCAGGCTCTTGGCCTCTCATATATCATAAACTGTGTAACATGATGCGGCGCGCAGCCCGATCCCATAATATCCTCACAACATAGGCCCTCGGCCTCACTTAGTCAGGAACCTCTCAAAAAGCCACTCGGGCTATCAGTAAAAATAGGGAACTCGTCCCAAAACATCTTTAATATGCATCAAAGTGGGGTAATGAAACTCAATCAAATAGTAATCAGGAAAAATCATGACTGAGTGCAACTTTCAAATCAAAACAGTGAGGAAATAGTATTAAAAAGCCCTTAAGGGGTCCAAATACTTGGCACGAGGCCCAAATACGACATTCAACCCAAAACATAGTAATAATCTTTGAAACATGAAATATCATATGATTTATAATCAAATACGCAACTTAATAGTTGCTACGGGACGGACCAAGTCACAATCCCCCAATAGTGTACGCCACACACTCGTCATCTAGCATCCGCACCACTCCAAAATAGTGATATAATGCAAAGTCGGGGGTTTCATACCCTCAGGTCCAGATTTACAATCGTTACTTACCTCAAACCGGATGAAAATCTACTCCATGATTCCCTTGCCACTCGACTCGGCCTCAACACGCCTCGAATCTATTCAAAAACAGATTCATATCATAAAAATATGCCAAAGGAACAAAGCCCACTAAAAAATAATCAATTTACATCAAAGATCCCGAAATTGGCCAAACCTGACCCCCGGGCCCACGACTCGGATTCTGATTAAAACCATAAAACTAGAATCTTTACGCTCTCACGAGTTCATTCATACCAAATACATCAAAATCGGACCCCAAATGGCCCCTCAAATTCCCAAATTATACTCTCAAATTTCAAGCCCTAATCTCCCAAATTTCTCCACTAAAACATGATCAAACAATGGAATAATCGCCATAAACACAAGATATAAGGTCCGAGTCCTCAGTGAACACACTTAATTCTCCCTTGAAATCACAGCCTCAAGTTCCAAAATCCGTCAGCAATGGAGGAAAAATGACCAAATTTCGCGAAGGCATCTATTTATAGTTTCTGCCCAGCGATTGTCGTATCTGCGGCCCTAACCTCGCATCTGCAGACCCGCACATTCGGTCCCAGGTGCGCACCTGCAATATTTCACTTAAAGCCCAAGTTCCACACCTGCGTTCCACCTACCGCACCTGCGGGCTCGTAGGTGCAGCCCAACTGTCGCATCTACGGTTCTTCTCCATCTAACAATTTCCGCACTTGCGATGGCCAACCCGCACTTGTGGTGACCGCACCCGTGGCCACACGTCCGTATCTGCGGTATCATAGAACAGTCTCACACGAGCAAACTCTAATGCCAAAATCTCATCCGTCAACCATCCGAACTTATCTCGAGGCCCTCAGGACCTCAACCAATGGCACCCGGAAGTCATATACGATCACCCGAACTTAGTCAAACCCTCGGAAGACCCAAAACAACATCAAAACACCAAATAGATCCATAATTCAAGCCTAAGGATTTCTAAACTTCCGAAATTCTCCAACGATGCCGAAACCACTCAAACCACGTCCGAATAACCTGAAATTTTGCACACACATCCCAAATGACAATACGAACCTATCCCAACTTCCGGAATTCCATTCTGACCCCGATAGCTAATTTTCCACTGCCGACCGGAAATCGCCAAAAAATCCAATTTCGCCAATTCAAGCCTAAATCTACTCGGGACCTCCAAATGACATTCCGAGAACACTCCTAAGTTCCAAATCACCTAATGAAGCTATCCGAGCCACAAAAACCATATTCCGAGATCCATTTCCTATAAGTCAACTTTCGGTTGACTTTTCCAACTAAATCACCAACTTAAGAGACTAAGTGTCTCAGTCCTCTCCACAATCACTCCGAACCCGAACCAATCAATCCAACACAACATAAAAGAGTTGACCGTGGTGAAGTTCAAAACATGAGACGGGTCACTAATATAATTCCGAAGCATGGAAAAATGAAATACCGGATGCACGCTCGACAAGCTAGGTGGCAAGTCAAGTCTGTAAGCAACCTCTCCAACCCTCTGAAGCACCTAAAAAGGCCCGATGAACCGGGGACTCAACTTGCCCCTCTTCCCAAACCGCATAACACCCTTCATGGGTGACACCTTCAGCAAGACCTTCTCCCCGGCCATGAAAGATACATCCCGGACCTTCCGGTCCGCATAACTCTTCTGCCTCGACTGCGCCGTGCGAAGCCTATCCTAAATCAACTTCACCTTATCTAAGCATCATGTATCAAATCCGTACCCAAGAGCCTGGCCTCACCCCGCTCAAACTAACCAAGCGGAGATCTACACCTCCTCCCATAAAAAGCCTCATATAGAGCCATCTGAATACTCGACTGATAACTATTATTATATGCAAACTTCGCGAGTGACAGAAACTAGTCCTATGAATCCCCAAAGTCAATAACACAAGCGTGCAACATGTCCTCTAGTATCTGAATAGTGTGCTCGGACTGCGCGTTCATCTGAGGATGAAAAGCTCTGCTCAACTCAACCTAAGTACCCAACTCCCTCTACACGGCCCTCCAAAACTGCAATGTGAACTGGGTACCTCTATCAGAAATGATGGAAATCGGAACACCATGCAACCGAACAATATTCCAGATATAAATCTCATCTAACCGCTCCGAAGAATAAGTAGTACCAACAGGAATGAAGTGAGCGGACTTGGTCAACTGATCCACAATAACCCATATAGCATCGAACCTCCTCGAATTCAGTGGGAGCCCGGCTACAAAGTCCATGGTGAACTGCTCCCACTTCCACTCAGGAATAACCAACCTCTGATACAATCCACCGGGTCTCTGGTGCTCATACTTGACCTGCTGGAAGAGTAGACACCGAGCTACAAATCCAACAATATCCTTTTTCATCCACCTCCACCAATAACGCTGCCTCAAATCCCGATACATCTTCGCGGCACCCGAATGGATGGAATACCGCAAGCTGTGGGGCTCCTCAAGAATCAACTCCCGAAGCCTGTCTACATTAGGCACACATATCCGACCCTGCATCCTCATAACACCATCATCACCAATAACTACATCCCTGGCATCACCTCGCCGGACTCTATCCTGAAGAACGAGCAAGTGTGGGTCATCATACTGGCGCTCTCTGACGCGATCATAAAGAGAAGACCTGGAGGCTACACAAGCCAATACCCGTCGGGGCTCTGATAAGTCCAACCTCACAAACTGGTCCGCTAAGTCCTGAACATCAAGTGCTAATGGTCTCTCTGTTGCTGGAAGGTATGCTAGAGTCCCCAAACTCTCTGCTCTGCGACTCAAGGCATCGACCACTATATTGGCCTTCCCCGGATGGTATAGAATCATGATATCATAGTCCTTGAGAAGCTCCAACCATCTCCTCTGATGCAAATCCAGATCCTTCTGCTTAAACAAATGCTGTAGGCTACGGTGATCAGTAAAAACCTCACAATGAACCCCATACAAATAATGATGCCAAATCTTCAAGGCGTGAACAATGGCTGCTAGCTCGAGATCATGCACCAGATAATTCTTTTTATGAGTCTTCAACTGGCGCGAGGCATAGGCAATCACCCTAACCTACTGCATCAAAACACAACCAATCCCTATCCTCGAGGCATCACAATACACGGTATAAGAACCTGAAGTTGATGGCAATACTAACACTGGAGCTGAGGTCAAAGCCTTCTTGAGCTTCTGGAAGTTCTCCTCACACTCGTCTGACCACCTGAACAGAGCACCCTTCTGAGTCAATTTGGTTAAGGGTGAAGCAATACAAGAAAACGCCTCCATGAAGCGACGGTAATATCCCGCCAAACCAAGGAAGCTCCTAATCTCTGTAGTTGAGGACGGTCTGGGCCAACTCTGCACTGCCTCTATCTTCTTCGGATAAACCTGGATACCCTCGTTGGACGCCACGTGCCCCAAGAAATCTAATGAGCCAAGACAAAACTCACACTTGGAGAACTTTGCATAAAGCTTCTCCTCCCTCAATCTCTGCAATACAACCCTCAAATGCTGAGCATGCTCCTCCTGGCTACGAGAATACACCAGGATGTCATCAATGAACACAATGACCAAAAATTCCAAATATGGATGAAATACATTGTTCATCAGATGCATGAACGCTACTGGGGCATTGGTAAGCCCAAAAGACATCACCAAAAACTCATAATGGCCATAACGGGTCCTCAAAGCCGTCTTGGAAATATCTGAATCCCGAATCTTCAGCTGATGGTACCCAGATCTCAAATCAATCTTAAAGAACACTTTAGCTCCCTGAAGCTGGTCAAAAAAATCATCAATGCGAGGCAAAGGATACTTATTCTTGACTGTAACCTTGTTCACCTTCCTGTAGTCAATACACATTCTCATGGAACCATCTTTCTTCTTCAAAAACAACACCGGTGCACCCCAAGGTGACACACTAGGCCGAATGAACTCCTTATCTAGAAGTTCCTGAAGCTGCTTTGTTAATTCCTTCAACTCCGCTGGTGCCATACGATATGGTGGAATAGAAATAGGCTGAGTGCCCGGCACAAGCTCAATGCCAAAATCAATATCACTGTCGGGCGGCATGCTCGACAGATCTATAGGGAACACGTCCGAAAAATCATGGACTATAGGAACAGAATAGATAGTGGGAGTCTCAGCACCGACATCCCTCACAAAAGCCAAATAAGACAGACATCCTTTCTCTACCATACGCTGAGCCTTCAGTTAGTAAATCACCCTACTAGGCACATAATCAATAGAACCTCTCCACTCGACTCTCGGACATCCCGGCATCGCTAAAGTCACGGTCTTAGCGTGATAATCTAATACAACATGACACGGCGATAGCAAATCCATGCCCAATATCACATCAAAGTCAACCATGCTAAGCAATAGCATATCCACTCGGGTCTCCAGACCCCCAATAGATATCACACACGACCGATACACTCGGTCCACAACAATAGTATCTCGCATTGGAGTCGACACATGAACAGATGTAACTAAGGACTTACGGGGCATATCCAGAAAATGAGGAAAATATGATGAAACATCGGAATACGTCGAACCAGGATCAAATAATACCGAAACATCTCGATGACAAATTGAAACAATACCTGTAATCACTGCATCTGAGGCCATAACATCTGGTCTGGTTGGAAGTGCATAAAAATGGGCTTGACCTCCACCTGATCGACCTCCCCCTCTAGGGCGGCCTCTGGAATCCTTACCCCCACCTGTCGCAGGTTTGCACCTGCGATATTTCACTTAAAGCCCAAGTTTCGCACGTGCGTTCCACCCACTGCACCTGCGGACTCACAGGTGCGTCCCAACTCCCGCATCTGCGGTTCTTCTCCAACTAAAAATTTCCGCACCTTCGATGGCCAATCCGCACATGCGGTGACTGCACCTGCGGCCACCCGTCCGTATCTGTGGAATCACAAAACAATATCACACCAGCAAACTCTAATGCTAAAATCTCATCCGTCAACCATCTGAACTCATCCCGAGGCCCTCGGGACCTCAACCAATGGCACCCACAAGTCATATATGATCACCCGAACTTAGTCGAACCCTCAGAACACCCAAAACAACATCAAAACACCAAATAGATACATAATTCAAGTCTAAGGATTTCTAATCTTCCGAAATTCGCCAACGTTGCCGAAACCACTCAAACCACGTCGGAATAAACTAAAATTTTGCACACACATCCCAAATGAAAATACGAACCTATCCCAACTTTTGGAATTCCATTCCGACCCTGATAGCTAATTTTCCACTGCCAACCATAAATCGCCAAAAAATCCAATTTCGCCAATTCAAGCCTAAATCTACTCCGGACCTCCGAATGACATCTTGAGCACACTCCTAAGTCCTAAATCACCTAATGAAGCTATCCGAGCCACAAAAAACACATTCCGAGATCATTTTCCTATAAGTCAACTTTCGGTTGACTATTCCAACTAAATCACCAACTTAAGAGACTAAGTGTCTCATTCCTCTCCACAACCACTCCGAGCCCGAACTAATCAACCCAATGCAACATAAAAGAACTGAACCATATAAGAATGAAGAAGAAATGGCGGAACAAGGCTAATCTCTTGGAACGACCGTTCGGGTCGTTATAAGGTTATTATTGGCTCACCATGGAAGGAGATTACTGTCGCGCCCCTTTCTTTCCTCTCCTTTCCCCAAAAGGAAATAAGTTCTCCCAGTAATGTCAAAAACCCCTGGTGAGCCGAAAGGATATTGGGTAAGGTCTTGAAATTACTCCAAGGGGAAGGTGTTAGGCACCCCTCAAAGTCCACAACTGTGGTTCCTGGCCAAACGAACTTTATGAATTTAAGCAAGTGGCAAATAGGTAATTAAAGTATACACATGTAAACAAGTAATGGTTTTGAAAAGGTTCGCAGGCTAAGCACACATATGTGATAAAGTTTTGAAAGATTTATGGTCTAAGCACACATGTGTAGGGGATAGGGGAGTCCTAAGTTGTTTATCCTATAGGATCACATCAGTGCAATGCCCGATAATCACTCCTCAGTGAGGGGCTACACGTGGCATTAGCGCACCGGTCATCATATCCATATCTACCCTTTACCCCACCCCTTAGCGATTATTAAGCGAGTTTATTTAGCGATAACTATGCGTGCTATTACTTGTCCCTTCTTAATGGTCCTGGAGGAATTTAGGACCTCTAAGTATAAGTAGTTCTAGACAGAACCCTAAGGTTTTAAAAGGATAAAATTCTAAGTGACATGCAAGAACAAATAGGACTAATCAGATAAATGCAGGAAAGTAGTTATGAGGCACATATTTACCTCCACAAGTAATGCACATAATCAGCACTTCTCAAACACAAACAAGAAGCAATTTTATTTTACAAAATCCTAAGACAGGATATCTAAGTGAGTACCCATGCACAAAAATATGCAGCTTTATTTTTTTTGTAAAAGCTCAGAAGAAAGGGGCCTAATCAGTTTGCCTACTGATTTTTAAGACCTGTTAACCTTTAGACAATTCAGAAGTTGTTTTACCTAAAAGCATGCTGTTCTAGGTGTTACGAAAATGCAGGGATTGTTACCAGTTTTGTCTAAAATATGATAATCATATGAGAGATTGTGTCATACCTTTTCATGAATCAATAGTCTAAACTAGGCGTGGTTAAGCAAATGAAAAAAGAGTCCTAGATCATGGTATCTAATATGCACATATAAATGCAGAAGGGTTAATGCATGATTTCAGAATGCACAAAATTCCTAAAGCATGATTTCTAAATGCACAAAATTCCTAAAGCATGATTTCTAAATGCACAAGATTCCTAAAGCATGATTTCTAAATGCACAAGAGTAACAGTTTTATATTAACTTTATTATCCTAGGAGCAGGATTTCTAAGTGGTAGGCATAAGCATAAATTAAGGACATGTTGTACGTTAAAGCAGTAAACCTGAAAAGACTTAAAGACATGATATCTAATGCATGTTTGGCATGGTTTGAATGAATATGTTGGTCCTAAGCATGGATTCTAATGCAGATAGGGAATGTAAAAAGCCTAAGGCATGATTTCTACCCAATGATAGAATATATAACTACCCTCCCCATTTCACTGGCCAACCCCAATACCTGTTTACAAATAATTATTACAGACTAGCTGAATAAATTACATAAATAGATAAAGGAAAAGAAGAAGTTAAACTATAGGGAGCCTAAAGTAGGCCCAAATGTACTAGGTGTCCATAGCCTCATATGCCAATAGCCTTTCTCATGTCCAGGTGTGTTAGAGTTCCCTAAGGACCTCAAGGATCCCGGGAAGTGCTCACACCCAGATTTTATAACCAGAACTGAGTAAGTGCAGTGTGCAAGAGCCAGCTCCAGCGCATCAGAGTTCGGAGGGATCTCACAGGAATCCCAAAGCAGTCACACAATGGAGGGGAAGAACTTAAGGACTTAAGAGTAGAGTGAGAGTGCTTGACATAGTTTGAAAAGGATTTAATAGGAAAGCAGTATTTGAAAAAGACTCAGTTGAATGAAGAAGTATTATAAAATAGGAGTTGTTTAATAGTAAAATAGTTTGAACAAGAACAGTGAAGTCAAGCAAACAGCAGATCAACCATACAACAATCAGATTCAGCATTGCTCAACAACATACTTTCACACAGGGAAGTTGGGAACTGGGGACACATAGGTCATGTATAGTGAACACATAGCAGGCATAAGTACAAAAGTTTCAAGGAATAGCAGACAATAGGGCAGAGATTCCCAAATTTCTAATTGGAACATAATGGCACTAGGCCAAGTTGAACATAGGATCAAACAACTAAGAGTAACAGACTGTTTTGCAAACAGGTGCATACTAGAACTAAGCAACACATAGGCAAGGATTCACAAAACAGGGTGGAACCACAAAGGAAGTAGACATGTTCATACATAGGCTGATCATAAAAGGGGTTAGAGCATAACTAGTATACTAAGCAAAACCAGTTAAATACACATTGAGAAGCAAACATCAACAGATAAGCACAGTGATAGACTAAAGCAATAGAAGAAACACATCGATTTTGGAACTTGAATTGGAATCAGAACATACCAGTAAAGAGAGTAAACACAAAGTGAAGAACATGAGAGTGTAATAATTAGCCATGGCTTGCAGCCAGCTAATTTAGTAACAATAGCAAGTAACAAAGAAAGTAGAATAACTTTTGAGTGTATGAGAGATGTGAACTAATGTTTGTTCGTGTGTGCATGAGTGTGTAATGAGAGTAGAAGAGAGAAATATATATAGTAGTTTGAAATCTAGGTAAATAAGGTAAGAAATTAATTATAGAACTCGGAATCAATTAGAGTAAAATCAGTCCAGCTACTCCCTTAATTAAGGGAATCAATTCAAACGGTAGAACTATAGGTAACAAATAAGGAAAGAAATCATATATAACTGGACTATAACATCTAAGGAAATAATTCAAACACAGTACATGTATAGAACATGTAATTAGGGCTAAATTCATAAAATTCTAATTAAGGAAACAATATTAAGAATCAGCAAATAATACAATCAGTCGTAAAAAAGGCAAGCAGTAATTTAAAAATCATAAAAAATAGGGAAATAATCAGAAATATGCATACGAGTATCAAATATGGAAATCAGGGGTTCAAAGAATCAAAGTAATACTAATTTTAAGGGAGATATTATAAACTTCCAAGAATAAACAAATAAACAGGGTAAAAACAGGCATAACCAAACCAGAAATCCTAATGAGATGTTACCAGGGCGAAAATAAAAAAATACTCAAATTAATCGAAGCAAATTCACGAGAATCAAACATACAGACAGGTTGAGTGAACGAACAGTAAAGACGAATTCAGAACCCAAAACTAAAGCTCGAAAATTTGGGGTTTTTAACAAAACTGATTGGGGTTAAAAGGAAGTTTAACAAATCGATCAAACACATAAGAATCAAGGAATAACACTTAGAAAATCAGCGAGAATTGTTTTTGAAGAAAGGTTTTAGAAACCCTAGTCATGAAGATGAAGAGACGCTTCGAAAAACAGAAAGGTTTTCATAGAAAATAGTATAATAACTCGAAATACTCTCAAATCTATTACAGATCTAAAGAGTCAAGAGATAAAATTAGGGTTTCGGAGAGGAAAAACCCAAAGATAGAGAGATTCCGTCTTAGAAACCATAGATTTAGTCAAAAAATAGAAAGATCTTACTCAATCGAGCCATGGCGGCCTGAGAATGGTAAGCACGGACCCAGGGGAGGGTGAATGGTCACTGGTCCCCTTGAGGACCTCAAGACATCAAGAATCCCAGCCATAGGAGAGACACTAGGGCTAGGAGTGGTGGTGAGCCATCATTATTAACGGCGAGCAAGCAATCGACGGAGGGGGTTAGGGTTAGGCAGAGGGAGTTTTGAGAGAGAATGGTAGGAGTGACGGCGGGTGAATGATGAGAGAATGAGGGTTTGGGGGTAGGTAGTTTAGGTTAAATTAGGTAAGGACGAATCTGGGCCGTTGATCAATTTGGAGGAGTGACGGCGCGTGAATGATGAGAGAATGAGGGTTTTGGGGTAGGTTGTTTAGGTTAAATTAGGTAAGGGCGAATCTGGGCCGTTGATCAAAATTAATCAACGACCAAAATTTAATCAGATTGGGTCAGGTAGGATTAATGGATTGGGCTTGGGGTTTGGGTTGGTTATAATTAGGTGTGGGCTGGCTATAATAAGGCTAAAACTGAAATAGAATAGGCTATTTCTCAAATACCCAATTCAAATTAGTTAAAAGTAATTTATAAAATAGTTAGTAATTATAAAAATAAATTTCATGCATAGAAAATAGTTTGAAAAGATTGTTGGTATTTTAAAATACAAAGGACTAATTTCTGGTAAAAAAACAGTACAAAATTATATGTTTGGGCTATTATTGCAATTATAACCGAAAGATGCTAATTTGGCTAATTATGAAATAATTTGGTCTTATTAGGACCATAAATAATAAATTAAATCAGGTAATGCTTTTGAAATCATTTGTGGTGCTATTTTATAATTATTTATTGGAAATAAAATACTGGACAAATTAATAAAACTGTAGAAAAATTATGGAAAAAATACCAATTGCTAATAACGTATGATTTTTTTAGGGTATATATGCAAATAAAAAATATTTTTGGTAAAAATTGGGTATCAACTGTTGCATCAGCTTTGTTCGTAACTGTCATCAATGCCAGGTGCACGGTGATTTGATTCATTCCCCGCCATCTGAGTTGCATACAATGTTTGCACCTTAGCCCTTTGTTGCTTGGGGCATGGATGTCATTGGACCAATTGAGCTGGGAGCGTCAAATGGACATAGATTTATTCTGATGGCTATTGATTACTTTACCAAGTGGGTCGAAGCTGTAACTTTCAAGTCCATGACCAAGAAGGCAGTAATGGATTTTGTTCATTCAAATATCATTTGCCGGTTCGGAATTCCCAAGGTAATCATCACAGACAATGTTGTTAACCTCAACAGTCATTTAATGAAAGATGTACGCCAGCAGTTCAAGATTACGCATCGAAACTCCACTCCGTATCGTCCTAAGGAAAATAGAGTTGTTGAGGTTGTTAACAAGGACATAAAGAAGATACTTCGTAAGATGGTGCAAGGTTCTAGGCAATGGCATGAAAAGTTACCTTTTGCGTTACTGGGTTATCACACTACTTTTCGCACTTCAGTAGGTGCAACTCCTTATTTGTTGGTATATGGATTTGAGGCAGTTATACCTGCGGAAGTTGAGATCCCATCCCTTCGGATCGTTGCAAAGCTGAAATTGATGATGAAAAATGGGTCAAAACCCGGCTAGAGCAGTTGAGTTTGATTGATGAGAAAAGATTAGCAGCGGTGTGTCATGGTCAATTGTATCAGAAGAGAATGGCAAGAGCATATAACAAGAAGGTGCGTCCCCGGAAATTCAAAATGGGCCAGTTGGTATTGAAACGCATCCTTCCACATCAGGCTGAAGCTAAAGGCACGTTTGACCAAATTGGCAGAGGCCGTTCCTTGTGACAAGAGTGTTTCCCAATGGCGCTTTGTATTTAACAGACATAGAAGGAAAATGTGTTGATATGACTATCAATTCTGATGCAGTCAAGAGGTACTATGTATGAGTTCTTTGCTTATCTTCAATTGTATTTTGTACTTGGGATGTTTAAAGTTGAAATGACGAAGGCATTTTGTTCCGCTACCCAAACACTTTCATCATTTGCTACCCCTTTTAAGACTTATTTATTTTCTTTCATATCCCACTTTTGGAATCAGGAGTAGGATTAAAAAAAACAAAGAAAACAAAAGAAAAAGAAAAAGAAAAAAAGGGAAAAAGAGAAAAGAAAAAAGAATAAAAAATAGCTTTTACTTGAACTACGTTCGACCTGATTCTTTTTAAGGATACGTAGGTAGCCTTACTCTGAGGTTCAGTCCCATCAAAATAAAAATCCAAAATTCCCCCAGACTCATAGAAACTGGGGCAGAAGATTTAGTTTTGCAAAAGGTCTCATTCCAAAAGTTGTAATTTTAAACCCTTTCATCTTAAGTCATTTTGAGCCTTCATACCACCTTTTCTTTCTAACCCTGTCCAAAAGCCTACATTACGGTCCAAAGAAAGACCTTCTAATCAATCTTTGAGGATGCCAAGTCAAGCGAGATAGAGGTATGATTTACATCATGGGTAACACCTTGTTCATGGGCACAAGGAAAATGAATAAAATGAGAGAGTCTTATTGGTGAAAACCCTCACGGGAACCGTAAGGCGACAGTGAATTGAGAGAAAATTTAAAATGAGAGATGAACAAATGAGAGAGGCTTGTTGGTGAAAACTCTTCGGGGCACTACAAGTCGAATGAGGTTTGTGACTTTATAGAGAAATTGAATCGTTGGAAGCTCGATTTTGAAGTATGAAGACATGACATGAACTGAAAGTGTGATTGGTTGGACGTATTAGGCTGATCAATCTGAAATGCATGTCAATATCATTGGAGCTGGCTGCTTCACTCAGATAAGTCTTCTTCTTTTTTTCCGTTTCACTTTTTTCGTATAGTTATCTTTTTTCGAAATGTCCCTTTTATTCCTAACAGTCTAAGTCATTTATCTTTGTTTATTTTGGGTCTATTTTGTTTAGTCTTTATCAAGTTAGTATTTGTTAAACAAGCAAGAAGGGATTTCAAAGCCTCCTACCAGCTTTTGATTGCATAAGGTAAAGTTAGGCCAAGCACATCGCAAGTGACATGATTCAGAAGGGGCAATGTGGTGATAACTGAAGTTCAGATGATCAGGTGATTCTTGAATGTTGAGAAAATGCAAAGGCTCAACAATTTTAATTATGAAAACACAATTCAACAAGTGAGTGTAAGGGATTCAGGTCATTCAAGAGTTTTTGTGGTCAAGGTTCAGTAAGAAAGTCAAACAATTCTTTGTTAACCCGAAGCAGCAAATCAAACGAAGCATGCCAGTTGCAGAAAAGGACACCTTCAGCAACGATGGCACAAACTAACCACCACGTTTTCAAACTAACAAGATTTCATTTGTTTGAAATAGGGAAAGAAATCTTGTTCGTTTTGCAAGGACCCTCTATGAGGGAAACATGGTTCAGGGGAAAGAAAATTTTGTTCTTTCTGCAGGGCCTCAGGGAAGAGAGCACGACTCAGGTAAGTTTATTTTAAGTTTTCAGGACCCTCCTGGATAATGGGATTAGGTTTTGAGTCTTCAGGACCCTCCTGGATAATGAGATTTAAGTTTTCAAGTTTTCAGGACCTTCCTGGATAATGGAGTTTAAGTTTTCAAGTTCTCAGGACCCTCCTGCATAATAGGATTTAGGTTTTAAGTTCTCAGGACCCTCATGGATAATAGAACTTAGGTTTTAAGTTGTCAGGATCCTCCTGGATAATGGGATTAGCTTTTAAGTTCACAGGACCCTCCTGGATAATGAGATTAGTTTTCAAGCTCTTTGGACCCTGCTGGATAATGGGATTTAGGTTTTAAGTTCTCAGGACCCTCCTGGACAATGGGATTTGATTTTAAGTTTTCAGGACCCTCCTGGATAATAGAATCTAACTAACACTCGCAAATGTTCCTGGTATAAACTGGGGCAGAAAATTTTCTTTGTTTTGTCTATTTTGTTGTAATTGCAGGAACCCACCTGGATAATGAGGGAATCCATTTCAAGAATGCTTTTCAAATTTATTTCAAGTCTTGAAAATCATCAGGAGTCCACTTGGAGAACGAGGGAAGTATTTTCAGATTTATTTTAAAATTTCAAGTCAGTAGCAGGCGCCCATCTGAAAAACGAGGGAAGTCGAGTTAGAGTTATTTCAAGTTTCAAGTCAGCAACAGGCGCCCACCTGGAGAACAAGGGAAGTAATTTCAGGATTCATTTTAGAATTATTTCAAAGTTCAAGTCAGTAACAAGTGCCCACCTGGAGAACGAGGAAAGTCATTTCAGAATTCATTTCAGAGTTGTTTCAAAGTTCAAGTTAGTAGCAGGCTCCCACCTGTAGAATGAGGGAAGTCATTTCACAATCCAGTTTTCAAATTCAAGTTGGAGAAGCATCAGGAGCCCGCCTGAAGAATATGATCAACTCTAGTTTTCTTCAAATTCAAATCATCAGGATTCCCACCTGAAGAATAAGGTGAATTTTGAGTTTCATGTTGAAGGATCAAGTAGAGATTCAAGGAAGATTCGAGACAAGAAGTAAATAGGATCTTGTATTTTCTTTTATTTTTGCTGTAAGTTTTCCTTTTATTTTTGATGTAATGGCAGGGACCGCGGACCGGAACCTCGGCAGCACCTCAATAGGATCTCCCCTTGGTATACTCCTTCGCTCTTCTCACTTCTGAACTACACGTGGCCTGATTCCTTTGTAACCAAAGGATATGTAGGCAACTCAGATACCAGGGCTCAATCACAATCTCTTGTCCATTTTTGTTTTGTTTTGAATAAGCGTCGGGTCATAAATCAATTACGTTGCTTATTGTTCTTTGCTCAAAAATACTTTGTGTTTCCAAGCAAAGAGGGGCAGCTGTAAGCACGTAATTTTTGATCCGCACATTAGAATTAGAATTACCTTTAATAGTCCTATTATTTTTAGAATATTTATTTGAGTTTATTTCTATAGGATTTCACTTTATTATTAATTATAATTCTATTTTTTAAGGCTTAAAAATGGTAAAATACAAAATTAGTTTCATTTTCTCTATTTAACTCGGATATTAGGTATTTTTAAAAAGATATTATTTTTAACCCATTTTTAGTTTTAGTATAATCCTTGAAAATATCAAAAATAGTTTCAACTTTAATTTTTAGTTTCATTTTAAATATAATGGTTTATTAAAATCAATTAAGAATTATTTTATATTTTCTTATAAGTATTTTATATTACTTTAGAAATAAGTTAAGTTTTCAGTCTTTTCTTCGCCCAATTTTTATATAATTCTAGAGCCCAATTCAAACCTCGGCTCAAAATTTAACAACACACTCTGTTAACCAGTTGACCCACCGGCCAACCCACCAACCCGCCCCATTTATACTTTTTAATCCACACCCTTCATCCCATTTAATCCACCAGCCGACATTTTATCCCACCCCCCATATAAAACCCCAATTATAATCGTTGCAAACCCTAAACCTATCTCTAACTAAACCAGCCGCACCACCCTCCCCTTCCACCCTCTGCTCGCCGCCTCACCACCCTAAACCCGCCTAAAAATTCCCCAAATCATCACATGGTCCCCCTCCTCTCCTCTCCTTCTTCCATGTCACTCAAATCGTACAAATCTCGTCATATCAATTCGATTCACGCATTTTTCTTCCTTTATTTTCTTTGTCTAAACAAAAATTTGAATCCGTTAGAAAAATGTTGGAAAATGGGAGCCGTTAGATTAAAATTTTGATCAAAGATTTTCATTTTCTGATTTTTGTTAGCAAAAAAAAAAAAAGCGATTTTCGGATTTTGTTTGAGGTCCCAACACGTTTCTTGGACAAGAAGAAGAGAACATTCTATGTTCTCTATATATAGAGGATATTTTTAGATTTTTTGGGGACTGAGGAAATATTTCGGAGGTTAGGAAAAAAAATTAGGGTTTGGTTTTGGGGTTCTTGATTTTTGCTTTTTTCATCTGCTTCGTTTGAGATTCAAAAAAAAAAAGATAAAAAAAAATCAGTTCTTTATTGTTCTTAATTTTACTTCAAATCAGAAAATTCAAAAAAAAAGAAAAGAAAATTTCAGTTGGTTCAGCTTAATTTTTTATTTCAAAGTCGAAATACACTAGAAAATTGAGTATGTTCGTTGGTTTTGATTACCAATATGGAGATCGCTTGAGGTGTCCGAGTTAGAGTTTCAAGCTGTCGGGCTCGGGGTTCGATTTGTGGTTTCAATCGATTTTGATTGCTGCTTGGAGTTCGATTCTAGTTGCAGTTTATTAACTTCTTTGTAATTGCTGAAATTTTCGTTAATCAAAGGCAAATTTCAGGTCCTTTTCTCTCTTCATACTTCTGTTTTGGTTGGATCCAAATATGATTTGAGCCATAGTTGAAGGGGATTGGGAAATTGATAGTTTATTTAGCTTTCAATTGAATGTTAATAGAAATCATCTACCCGAGAACTTTTCTTTTTCTTTTGAAACTGTCTAATTGAAATCTAGTATTTGATATGTTAATTTGGCAAAATGTTTAAAGTCTTCTTGTTGGTTTTCTTTTTGTTTCAACGTGAATTTCACATAAGTCCTCGCACCTCAAGCACCTACTGGCAGACTGTTTTGCTCACGATGCAAGGTTATTACTCTGAAACCTATTTTGGGTCATGCTTCTTAGAAGGTCTGAAAACTAATGTTTTTTCTTCTTATATACTGCTTCTGTCTGGACATTCAAAATGATTCTGTTGATATGCATGTTGACTAGCATTTAGCTTCATCTAAAAACAAAACTTCCATCCCATGTTTTAGAGTTAGCACCCCTGATGCATCTGTTAAAGTTCCATTAGTTTTAAGTAGTGTTTGTTTCACTTTCACTCTGTTGGCAAGTTAGTTGTTAACTTCGGCCAATTTACAAGTTTGTTATGTTTTGTTAAAGGCATTACACAATCAACAGATTTCCATGTGAACTATAGCTTAGGATTCTTCCAGTTGCTTGCCTTTTTGAGATTGGCATGGGTTTAATGGGACCTTAGGCGACTCTTAATCATATTCTGATCAACCAAATATTTTCTTTGTTGCTTCACATTCTTCTTTCCTTGTGTGATCTGGAATTTTATTTGTGTGGATATTTGATTTGGATGGAAATTAAAATGTGTCGTGGAGTTGGGATTTTAAAGAAAACTGAATTAAAAATTTGAGAGTTACACAGTCCTTATTTTATTGTATTAATCGCTAGGAGCATGCTTAGGCCGACCACAGGTAAACAAACTTTAGGATTTTTCTTTTCTCTTATTTTATATGAGGTGAGAGGTCGCCCGTTTAGTTGAATTTATTCAGGGAATGCCCCGCGAGATTGTATATATTTTTATCCGGGGTATGCCTCGAGGTATTTGTATTTGGAGGCCGAAAGTAGAACTTGTAGTATTTTTATTTTTATTTTTTATTTCTTTTTTAGGAAGGGACGACCTAGAGCCTCTTGTGTGTTTATTTATCTTTTCTGTGTTTATTTTCACCTCAATTTGAATATTTTAAAATCCAACTAGATCGAATATGCAATCGTGACTTTTGACGGGACTCGGGGAATACCTAACACCTTCTCCCCGAGTCAAATGACCTCCCTTGCTTAGAACTGTGGTGCAGACTTAGTTTTGGAATCCAAAATGTTTTAAAAGGAAAAATTATTTCTAAAAACAATGACCTGGCACACCGAAACCAAATGCCAGGTGGCGACTCTGAAAAGTCCTTTTGAACACAATTCTTTGTCACTTTCTAATTGATAACCCTTTTGAGCTTGACAAAATCTTTTTATTATTGTAAGAGGGTTAGTGAGGTAAAAAAAGGGGTGTGACAATACTAACTTGTAGAGTCATAGACTGTAATATTATTAATTAAAACACTCAAAAGTACAAAACTAAAAACATTTGTTGACAAAAGTTTTGTCCAAAACCAGCAAATATCAACCCAGAAAGAGAAAATTGTACATAAAGAAATAAATTTGGTCATTAGAATGTCTTGTTACTTGCTTAGATTTAATTGATGAACTTATAAAATAAAGGAAAGTAAAATTTTAGATTTTTTATATTTATGTTATAATTAATAATATGTGTATTGTGCAATGTAATATATATTTTGGTACGGTATCAGTATTTTAGTATTTTATTTTCAAATATCCAATACCATACCTAATACCAAATTATTTTTAATACCTAAACCAAATACCAAATACCAAAATTTTTGGTTTCGGTACGATAATTCGGTATTTACCAAATTATGCACGGCCCTAGTTTCAAATATCTTGGGTCTAATATTCACGGGGATGGGGAGATTGATGAAGATTTCATACATCGTATTGGGGCAGGATGGATAAAATGGAGACTCACCACCGAAAATTAAGGATAAGTTCTACAAAGTGGTGGTCAGACCAACGATGTTGTATGAGGCTGAGTGTTGGCCAGTCAAGCTCGCTCATATCGATGAGGATGTTGAGATAGATGTGCGATCACACCAGGTTAGATAGGATTAGAAATGAGGTTATTCGCGACAAGGTGGGTGTGGACCCTTTTGAGGACAAGATGCGGGAAGTGCGTCTTAGGTGGTTTGGTCATGTGAGGAGGAGGAGCACAGACGCCCCGGTGAGAAGGGGTGAGAGGTTGACATTGGAAGGCCTACAGAGAGGTAGAGGTAGGCCAAAGAAGAGGCGGGGAGAGGTGATTTGACAAAACATGGTGCAGCTTCAGCTAACCGAGGACATGACCCTTGATAGGAAGGTATGAAGGTCGAGGATTAGGGTAGTAGAGTAGGTATTCTAGTGTGTTCATAACAACAGTATTGGCATGCAGTCTTGCTTTCTGTTGGTAGTAGGTTTTTATGACTAACCGTTTTTTTCTTTCATTATTGATCAGATTACTGTCTTGTTGTTTTTATTCTATTTTTATATGGCTTTTTGGTACTATCCCTCCTTGTCCATATTTTCATTGATGTGGTGCTTATGCTTTCCTGAGCCGAGGGTCTATTGGAAACAACCCCTCTATCCTCACAAGGTATGGGTAAGGTCTGCGTACACACTACCCTTCCAGATCTCACGGTGTGGGATAATACTAGGTATGTTGTTGGTGTTGTTGTTTTTGTTGTGTTGTTGTTCTATAGCTAAATGTATTGTAACTAACTCCTAACACCTACCTAGCACTATGCTGAAGTAACTGCCTGTTACTCAATATTTCCTTAGTTTCTCAGCCTCCCACAATGCACAGCTCTCATCCTAGCACTTCAACACCCATCAAGCTAGGTGGTGTAAAAATATTCAGCAATCATAGCTTGGACAACTAATGATAGTGTTGCACACTGCCAAGTCTTTTTGTCAAAATGCCTGCTTCTTGCTCTTTTGTTGGCACATACTCAGGATGTATGATCCCCTGCTGCATCTTCTCCCTTATGAAATGACAATTGATTTCTATGTGTTTTGTTCTTTCATGAAACACAATATTGTTAGCTATTTTCATTGCAGCCTTACTATCTTTGAACAATTGTTTTGGGGAAGGAACAATGATTTCCAATTCCTTGAGCAAACCTAGCAGCCATACAAGTTCAGCTACTGTTAGAGCCATGTTTGTATTCTAACTCTGCTGAGCTTCTTGCTACTGTGTTCTGCTTCTCTGATTTTTGAGCTATTAATGAGTTCCTTAACTTCACCAAATAGCTAGTTACTGATTTCCTTGAGTTTAGGTAACTTGCCCGTCTGCATCACAACATGCTCTCAAGGTTGTGTTCTTTTATGGACTCATCAATACTCCAAGACCTGGCTCATTCTTCACACATCTCACAATTCTTTAAGTTGCTTCAAGGTGTGACTTCTTAGGAGATTTCATGAACTGGCTCAAGGTCTGCACGTTATATGTTATGTCTGGTCTGGTTAAGGTCATGTAAAGCAACTTCCCAACCAATATTTGGTATTCTCTTACATATTCTAATGCCGAATCATCATTGATGTCACAGTGTTCATCATATTCAGTAGGGGTAAGTTTTTTGTTCTGCGCCATTGGAGTTAATGCAGGCTTAGAACCTGGCAATTCTAATTCTACAATCAATTCCAATGCATATTTTCTTTGGCAAAGTAGGATTCCCTTTTATGATTTTCACACCTCTATTCATAGGAAGTATTTCAAAGTTCCTAGGTCCTTCCTCTTGAAATTGTTTTGCAGATTGTTTTTGGCTTCCTGAATGAGCCCAATATCATCACTTGTAATGAGAAGGTCATTCACATACACAAGTATTATAACTTTTATGTTGTGCTTCTTCAAGGTTAATAGGGAATGCTCATGCTTTCTTTGTATGAAACCAGCCTATAGGAGTGCATTAGTGAACTTAATCTTCCACTGCATGGATGCTTGTTTAGGGCCATATAAGGATTTGAGTAGTCTACATCTTGTTTCCCCCCTTGGCTACAAAATCCAGAAGGTGGTTGCATATATACCTCTTGTGAGCACGTGATTTTTACTCGCCATATCATCCTATAAAAGTCTCAATAGATGAATTGATTTTATGAAATTTTTTTGTTGATTTTCAGTGATTAATTGGGAATTATTTGCATTTTTTTTTGCATATCCATAATTCGTCTTTTAAAATTACTAAATTTTTTTATCACTATTACCAAGGAATTATGAAGTTATTATTTATAATTAATTAAATAATAGAAAAATGATGGTTATTTAACGTAATGTAGTTTTTAATAACTAATTACTAAAAATTAATCATTTTTATTCGATAAATCATAGATTTAATTAGGAATATAAAATTGGTTGTTTTATTCTTAATTAATCTGTAAATAGATGAAAAATAAGGTTTAAAATTAATTACTATATTTTTGGATTAAATTAGATTTGAACTTAATTAGATTCATTAGTTTAATTAATTAAGAGAGCCAATTTCGGACCTGGGCTTGAAACTACTCAGGCCCAAACCTATCTCTATACTACCCAAACGTACCCAGCCCAATAGCCCCTTACCCGGCCTGTCCATACACCATCCTAAACGACCCCGTTTGGTTTAGTCAACCAAATCCCGGCCGTTGATCGAAATAGATCAGGCGGCCAGGAACTCCCCCCTTTTAGTATATAACTGTCCAAACAACCCCTACCCTCATTCCATCAAAGTCTAACCCCCCAAACCCTAGATCCGCCTCCCCATCCCCTTCGTCTCTCTCTGCTGTATAAACGAAACCCTAGCCGCCCTAGGGTTCTGCCGCCCGGAAATAGCCTACCGGCGGCAGATCTCCACCAATCGACCCCAACTTTTAACCAGATGATCCTCACCCTTACCTCAATCATCTCCAGTCATTGATTCCGCCAAAATCCCACCCAAAATCATCCGATTTCAGATCTAAGAATCTGAAAACCTAAAATGCTACAACAGTCGACTTCGAACGATTCAACGGTTCGGACCTACATGAGTCAGTAGCTATTGATAAGAGCAATTGATTCATGTGGGTTTGACTCATTTTCAAAACCTCTGGAGTCCGGCCAAGGTCCAGCTATTTCATTTTTTGCTGGCCAAAGCTTTGTTTTACGGGTACCCCCCTCTCATTTCTATGTGTTTCGTGTTTTTTTAGCATGAATAGGCATAGTTTAATAAGTTTTTTTTCTTTTCTTCCTTGTGTCACTGTTTTCTTCTGACTTTATCACTGTTTTGATTACTTTCTTTTACCTGTTCATGCTTGATTAGTTCGAAGCCCCAAAAATATATTTTTAAAACATGTCTTAGTAGATTGTGTTCATTGATTCATGTATGGTTGTTTGCCCTGATCCGTTTTAAATAATTTTGTTCCATCGTATGCGTAGCTAAGTAATTTGGGTTATGTTTTAATGTTAGATTGAGTTTTAAATCCATTTCATAGAAGTCATGTATTCGTCTTTAGGTAGAGTCCTTGTCATGATTTTAAACGGTTTTCATATGAATTTGTATGATAATTCGATTGACTAAGCAGTCTAGGTCAATATGCATATAGGATTTCTATAGTTCTTTGATAGTTAGTCCCCTAATCTCTTGTTCCACTAGTAAAATTTGATCTTAACAAGTTAATTACCCCTGTCAATCCCAAGCTTTGGACATACTATCAAGACTAGGTAGTTAACCATGTAATTAGAAACTAATCAACCAATTAGGCTAATACTTAGTTCTAAAATAATGTTTGGTCATGGTTTAAACTAGAATTATCAAGACTAATTTAGCTAACAATAATTTCCTATAATCACTTGTTTAATAGGTTAACCTAGTCTAATAGTCTCTTAAGTAGTTAACTAAATCCTAAAAGTTGTCCAAGATAGTTAGTTCAGGATTAATTAACTAAAACAAATTAGTTAACCTAGGCTCAATAGTTAGTCAAGTTTCTGATTTTAGGTAATCGAGTTGAGTTAACCAAATTGAATCAGTTAACTTAGGTTAAGGAGTTAAGTTGATTGACTTGCATTAATTAACAAGCTAAACCTAGTTGACTAATAAGAACTTAATCAATTAACCTTTTAACTAACTAACTTAACCCTAGTTAAGAATAACTAATAGCTAACTAAAGAACATAACTAGTAGTTAACAATAGTAAGCTAACTAGAGTTAATTAATTAAACTAAACCCAAGTAAGTAACCCTGGTTACCTAATGGTAAATATAGGGACTTCAAAGGGTATATTAGGTGATGTAGATTAGGAAGTCAGTTTTTTTAAGGTTAAAAGGGTATTTTCTAAAGAGGAAGGTTCTAGAATAGGGGGCAGTTGTCCCAAAGATAAGGTTGACAGCTGCCCTATGTACTATTTCAGCCTTTTGGATAAGGAATATGCAAAAAGCATATCCCATCCTTGAGCTCCCAATAAATAGACTTTCCTTTCACATATTCTGGACGGGCTTTTTGAACCCTTTTGCCTGCTGAAAATTTGGATACAGAAATTTCACATACACAATAGAAATCCTATACTGAAAGAACACTCGATTTAGGTATAGAAATATCTGAAAAAATCTGGTTTTCCTCAGTCTTGGTATTCTTGAACTTGGGTGGTAGCTGACTGGTTTTTTCTGGGTTTTTAAAAGTTTATCCGGTTGAAATCTGTTTTTCTGGCTGGTCTTGCTTCAATTTTTGTTTTTTCAAGCTCTCACTTTCTGGGTTTCTCTACTGTTGGTCTTGTTGCCTGTTAGTTGCTGTGTTGATCTCCAGTTTTTAGCATCTGACCTTTATTTGGTCAAATTTTCGGCTGTTTTACTCTTAAAAAGGTATTTATTAACTCTTCTTGTTCTCAATAAAATGCTGGATTGGAATTCTCTTCTTTTACACATTGCTTAAGGTAGTTGTTCTTGATAAATAATGTTGTTTCTTCTACTGTACGTAAATGTGGTTTTATAGATATTTGTTAGCATGATAATGAACCTGTGAGTGTGACAAATATTGTTCTGATATTGGTATTTTTTGGTTGGTATATATTTTTTAATGACTGTGTAGTTAATATTCATAGTTCCAAATAATAGAACAAGCCGCACTAGGATGATTGAATCTGGCCTTTTCTTTGGTCAGATTCTTTTTCCTAAGAATGCACAAAAATATGCTTTCAATTGAATCTCTTAGGTCAATAAAGAGATTCAACAAGCAAGTCTCTTGATAGGTTAGTGTTAGCACTAGGTAGATGAGTTTGACTTGTTGATAGTCAAATTCACCCATTGTAGTGCATAAACACTAGTTGGCTGAAGTTTACCCTCAAAAAGGGAATAAAGTATGTAGTTAAGAAGGGCACTAGGGTGAGGAATTTGAACCCTTGAGTGTTCAAATTCATCCCCTAAAAATGCCTAGATAATTAAAGTACCATATAGTTTAGAATTATGTAAATGTTAGCACTAAGGTAGATGAATTTGACTCTTTGATAGTCAAATTCATCCCATAACAATGCATAAGCAGTTATTTAACTTCCTGAAATTGTCCTTTCAAAGGATGTAAAGTGGATAATCAAAGGCTCACTAGAGGAAAGAATCTGGAATCCTTCATTATGATCAGATGTATCCTCTTAAAATGCCTAAATAATCAAGTTAAGGAACTAATGTGGACTGAAGGTCCCAGGTGTAAAAATGACAAGTCTGGAGGTGAGTTGATCCTTTCATGATCACATTCACCCTATGAAAGTGCATAAATAATTCTGCCAGGTAATATGGTTTGAACACAAGCATTGTCAGAATCAAAACTGACCTCTCCATGGTCCGTTTGGTTTTGGTAATGGCACAACACTCAATCAACCAGGGGTGTTTACAAATTACGAAGAAAGGTACAAGTATATGGCCTTAAGGGAATTCAAGTTAGGCAAATTAGTTAAAAAATTCTTTTTTTTTTAGTTTTTTCCATTTTTTGTTAAGTGTATTTATATGGCAGTAATTTACATTCATTTTCAGAATCATGTAATTAATGACTGGACTGTATATATTTGAATTCTGCTTAGTATTCATATTGGGTTTTGTTTTTTTTCTTTAAAAAAAAGGGGATGTTTTTAGTAAATTTATAATCCACCTCCCTGTCTCCAAAATAGCATGACAACAGTAGGAAATTGAGTGTATATTTAAGCTAGCATATATAGGATTTTATAAACATTTGCTGCTTTGAAAAATGGCTATCACGATTTTAGTTATCATCAATATAAGGTAGAGTTAATTACGCCTAGTTCATTTCTCACCTAGTAAACTTTATGAAATCAACGTATGTAACATATTCTTTACAAATGAATTGCAATTCTGGTGATGCGTGCTCATGTTCAAACTGGTAAAAGAAACTATAAGATTAGTTCTAGACTACAAATTCAAACGCCTAGTGTTCATTTTGACAGCCTGCATCCTTGAAAGTCTTGTGATTTACTTGTGCTCAATTTGGCAAATTTTTGGATGCATATGATTGTAATTTTTCCCAAACAATGATAATTGGAAATAACACTAAAAAAATGCAGATTTTGATTATCGTTGTTAAGTGAAAATGTTCCTGTTATGCTTATCCCTAGTAATGTTAGTTCGAACAATACATATCCTTTCCTGTTAACTAGACACAATTAGGATTGGCCAAAAGAGTTGAAACAATTTGGGGCTAAAATATGGCCATAGCCCAAAACATGTTATCTTTAGGCTATTGAACATCATTTTAGGCAATATTTAAGTAGAATGAATACCTTTACTTTGAAATTTGACAAAAATCGATTATTATCTCAAATTACCTTAACCTACACTCGGGAGTGGCAACTCATGCCCCCGACCCTCAGCTCCAAACATTAACAAAATATACATAGTAACCACGGGTGCATTTCATTTGACGTGTTTGCCGTGTGCTCAAAAAAAAAATTGCACGCCATCGTGACTTGTTCAAGATAAATCCACAAACGTCCTAATTGATCTTAAAACTAAAATGCTCCTTCAAATAGAAAACATAAAGAATACTCAAACATCGCCTCAAATAGGCACTAAAAAACCGTCATTGACCATAGTCTTGACTACGTAACCTACACTCGGGTGCGGCAACTCATGTCCCCGTCTTCAACTTCAAATTATAATAAAATTACATATTATAATTGCGGAAACAAACAAATGCACGCCATCGTGACTTGTTTCAAGATAAATCCATAAATATTAAAAGCGGCTAAAAGTGAAAAAGGCTAAAAAGAACAATAGGTTTAAAATATGTAAGTAATTAGATAATTAGGCCAAAAAATTAATAGTTAAGCGACCATGCTAGAACCACGGAACTCGGGAATGCCTAACACCTTCTCCCGGGTTAATAGAATTCCTTACTCGGATTTTTGGTCGCATACAACTTAAAACAGAGTCAAAATTTCCTCGGTTTGGGATTTTTAAAATGGTGTCCCGGAACATCGTCAAAAATCTAGGTGGCGACTCTGAGAAATAATAATAAATCTCAAATCTGAATAATGTCACTTTAATTAGAAAAACTCCATAATTACCCCTTCATTAATCCGGGGGTAGTGAAAAAAGGAGGTGTGCCACCTCTTCCTCAAGATCACCTTGAATAAAGTCATTGTGAACATGCATCTGAAACAATAGCCATTGATTCGTAGATGCTAATGCAATCACAGTCCTGAGGGTCACTATTTTGACCAGAGGAGAGAATGTCTCTTGGTAATCCAACCCTTCTTGTTGGTTGTATCCTTTAGCAACCAATCTAGATGTGTACCTTTCTATTATTCCATCTGACCTATGCTTGATTTTGTATATCCATTTTCAACCAATGGGAACTTTACCTTTGGAAATAGGAACCACCTCCCATGTCTTGTCACTACAAAAAAATTGGAATTAGCTACGAACGACGTCACTAATCTGTCTCTAAAACACTCATAGTTAGCAGAATTTATTGATAATCCATTATAAGTCTGTCGCTAAATAAGATTAGCGACAATTTTTTATGTTTAGCTACAAAATTTTTAAGTCGCTAAAACCTATTTTTTTAGCAGTGTGTTACTCACCAGTGCATCTATCTCAGCTTGCATAGAATCTACCCATTTCTAATCCTTCATTGCCTGATTATAAGATGCAGGTTCAACATCTTTTGACATTGTATTAAGATAAGTTTAATAAGTAGTGCTCAATGTGTCATAGCCTAGATAGTTGTATATGTGCAAGTTGAAGTAGAAGGCTTCACAGTTGGCATATGTAGTCCTTGGTCCAGATTGGTGGTTTTAATCCTCTGCGAGTTCTCCTAAGTTGCATATGTGAAACTTCCTCATTAGCCACCTCTGTTTTCTTTTCTGGCTGCTGAACTGGAATCCCCTCATCATTTCTTTTGGACTAGTCATCCAGTTGAGGCATTACATCTTCACTTTCAGCATATGGTATTCCCATTTCTTGAGCAGGAACCTGCATTTCCTGAACATAATCATGTTGTTGTTGATATGCATGTTGTTCTGTTGTATATTTTTTGGCTGATTCAATGAACATGGGATAACTTCTTCCCTCTTTCAGCATCATGAATGGGAGTATATCCTCGCTAAATGTAACATCCCTGCTGACGAAAAAACTTCTTGTCTTTGAGATTGTATAACTTGTACCCTTTTTGGGATGCTGAATATCCCATATGGACTGTTGTTATTGCCCTAGGCAGAAGTTTGTCACTCTGGTTGGTGACTGTAGCAAAACAAAGACATCCAATAACCCTTAGGTGAAGTAGTGAAGGTTGTGACTTGTGGAAGGCCTCATATGGTGATTTCCCACCTAGTACAGAGGATGGCAGCCTAGTTATCGAATATGCAACTGCTAATACCCAATCTCCCCAGAAATGTAATGGTATGCCTTCCTGAAACCTCAGCGTTCTTGCCACTTCTAAAATGTGCCTATGTCTCCTCTCCATTACTCCATTTTGTTGTGGAGTGTATGGATAACTACTCTGATGTAGTATTCCATTGTCTGATTAGATGGTTGCACATTTAGAGATGAAGAACTTAGCTCTATTATCATTTATAAAGAATTTAATATTATGGTTAAATTGTACATTTACCATCTTGATAAAATACTTTAGAAGTATAAGTGTATCACTTTTCAACATCAATAAAAACATCCAAATAATTTTTGAATGATCATCTACAAGTGTGTGATGACCCGATAGGTCATTTTTAATTTTAACCTTCATTTATGTATTCTGAGACCTCGAATATCTCCATTCATCCTTCCTCAATTTGCATGTGCAATCCGCATATTTTTCTAGAATATTTTATGTGAAACCCAAAGAAAATGTGAAATTTTGCCTTTAAAACTCATTTGAGTTGGCTTCAGACAATGTTTTGAGAAATCAGACCCGAATCAGTATTTGATGGTTTTGGTGGATCCGTATTGTAATTTGGGACTTAGACGTATGCCGAAAATAAAATTTAAAAGTCCTTAGCTTAATTATCGCCATTTGACGTAAACAAGAAATTTAAAGGTTTAAAGAATTCATAAATTTGGCCATAATTGGATTTTTGTTGATACCGGGTCCCGATTTGGATTTCAAGAATTTTATTCGCTTCGTTACAATATTTACGACTTATGTAAAAATTTGAAGTTATTCCAAGGTGCATAGGCACGTTTTCCGTTGGTTTTTGAAAAAATAAATAAAAGGTTTTGATTTTATAAAGCTTGAATTTCTAAAAGTTTGACCGGAGATTTGAATTTTGAGCAAACGACTCCGGAATGAAACTTTTATGATTCCAATAGCTTTGTATAGTGATTTCGGACTTAGGTGCATGTCCAGATTTGGATTTGGAAGTCCGTAGGACAATTCGACGCATTTTTTGCGGAAGTCGGAAAATAAAAGATTTTTGGAAAGTTTGGTTGGGAGTTGAATTTATTGATATCTGGATCAGAATTCAATTCTTGAAATTGGAATAGCTCCATTATGCCATTAATGACTTGCATGCGAAATTTGATGTCATTCCGGATTGATTTGATACGTTTCGGCATCGTAGAATTTGGAATTCGTTAGTTTTCATTAAGCTTGAATTGTGGTGTGATTCATGTTTTAGTGTTGTGTAAGGTATCGACTAAGTTCGTGTCATGTTATGGGACTTGCCTGATGAGTTTTGGAAGAGTTTGGTGTTTTGATCATAAATATGTTATGATCAAAAGGTCCATTTTTAGTTCTAGAGATCAAAATTTGATTTTTAGACTTCCGCGAGTTTGGTTATGAATTATAGGAATGATCTGGAATGTTTGGTCTAATTTCATCAAGTCGCGATTGAGTTTTTAGGTGAAACATGAGTTAATTATTTAATGAGCGAAATTGGTATCGTATTAAGAAAATGAGCTCCGAATTGAGTTTCGATTAAACAACTAGGTTCGTATTATTATTTTTTACTCATAGGAACAAGAATCGTCGAATTCCGAGTTTGTATGATGGGGTTAGAGCCTTTTTAGTGAAATATTAAATTGTTGGTGCAAGCAGGTTCTGGTTCGGACCTTTTGTGATGGGAAATGGATTTTTAGTGACAAGAAGTGGATTTATAGTGATGGGAAATGGGTTTTATTGAGAAGTTTTGTTTTTTAGCTCATTTCAATGTTTTTGTAGCTAGGGAACTCGAACTTGGGCGACTTTTGAGAGAGTTTTCATCAAATGGATTGGGGTAAGTATTTCCTACTCGGTTTTCATTATATTTCATGATTCCACGGTTATTTTCATCTTTTATTAGAGAACCAGTAGGAAGTAAATGGAATTTTTGCAAAATCTTTCAAAAATAAAAATTTAAGATTTGAAGGTCGATTCGTTATCGAAATTTGATAAAATTGGTATGGTTGAACTTGAATCAGAATATGTGTTCGGATTTCATGAATTGTCGATTTTCGAGATGCGGGCCCCGGGGTTGACTTTCGAGTTCACTTTTAAAATAAAATTAGAAATCGACGTATTGTTACCCGAAATTATTTTCTATGAGTTGTAATTATTTTATGTAATTAATTTGACTAGATTTGAGCCGTCCGCGAGAGAAAGCCATTTTGAAATATCGGTCTAAGTTTGTTAAGGTAAATGTCTTGTCTAACTTTGTGAGGGGAAAACCACCGCTTAGGATTTGAGATGATTGTGTCATTCGTGTTATGTGAAGGTCGTGTACGCGAGGTGACGAGTGAGTACACGACCTATATGTGGTATTTGAATGGTTTGGACTGTTAGGCTTCCTTTATGTAATTAATTGCAACTATCGTTTCATGACTATATCTTTTGTTGTTAAAATTGTTTTTATGTGCTTTACTTGAAGTAATTAGCACATGTTTCATCTTTGTTGTCCAGATCACATTATATGCCAATTATTGATCGTAACCACTCGTTGAATTCATGTTTTACCTGCTACATGCCTTAATTGTTAATTGATGCTTATAAATCGTGCCTTGGCTTTTGGATTTTCATTTCCTTGCTATTTAATTTTGTGAGCTATCGTGTATCCTTTTTCATTAGTTGTGGCTTCTTTGTGTAGCCTCGTTATTTCTTTTGATTTTGTGGTATATCGTAGTTGGTTGTTAATTGGTTGACTAATATTTTGAGGGATCGGGTTGCACGCCGCAACATATATAATTTATTAGTGTGAGGGATCGGATTGCACGCCGCAACAAATATGATTTAATATTGAGAGGGATCGGGTTGCACGACGCAACATATATGATTTATTATTGTGAGGGATCGGGTGGTACACCGTAATAGATGTAATTATTATTGTGTGGGATCGGATTGTACGCCGCAACATATATGATTTATTATTGCATGGGATCAGGTTTTACACCGGAACAAATATACAAATATGAAATTATTGTAATATTAAGGTTAATTCTGATTATGATTCTCACGATGCATTTCATGCTAGGACGGTTATTGTGGTTTCCTAAATCACCTCATTGTATTTTAATTATAATTATTAACCGTCAATATATTAAAAATGGAACAGTATGAACTTCTTGTGTGAGTCGTGCATGCTATGTGATATGGTAAGTTGTTGCGAATTTAGCAGAGGTTAATGAAAGCATTTTTAAGTTGTTCTACTCGTGTGTCTTTCAAAAATAAAACTCATATCTTATTTGGAGATTTACTAAATTAAATGGTGATTATATTTTTACTCTAATTGATATCTCAACCTTCCCATCATCTTATTCTCGTGTAAATTGCATGAAATTTTTTTATTTCATTTTACTGCAATAAATTCCATATTTATCTTGTTAAAACTAGATAGAATGTCTTATTTCGTATACATACAATATTTTATCGGATCTCATATACTTCTAAACTAAAATCAATTGATATTCTATTTGTACAACCTCTCCACTATTTTACCTTATCTTAATCCTAAATTGGCTTAATGATTCATGTGGTGCTCCACTGTATTTAATTTGAAAATTGTATTTAATTGTGTTTAAATTATTCATTGACCATATTGGTTAATATTTCCACGGAAATTATACACATGGTAAAACGAGGATTTTACTGTGCAAAAGTGAATCGGAAGATGTGGGCACAAGATGCCACATGTGTAAGAATTGGGAGTTGTGAATCATGAAGTGAGATTTCGAGGAGTGATACCTCGGGTAATTTATGTTGAAATACATGCATCATAAATAATTTAATTGATTGATTTGTCATATGATTCCTTATTTGAACCCATCCATATGTCATTTGTACTCTGACTATGTTGTTGCTTAATTACTTGATTGTTTTCTCGTTGCTATCTGTGTTCTCATTGTTGATTTGAATTGGAAATTCTTCTGTTATTGGCCTTACATTTATATTCTTTCCTTGTTAGATTTATGTAGCATTTTTTAAAGGTTTATATTTCCGGTAGGGTCTTGATCCGGCCTCGTCACTACTCTATCGATGTTAGGCTTGATACTTACTGGTACCACTGTGATGTACTCATGCTACTCTTCTACACATTTTTGTGCTAATCCAGGTACCTCAGAGTTGTTGATATTCTTGTTATCTGATCGTGCATCTCCGTGGAGACTCAAGGTACACCTGTTGTCGCGTTCGCAGGCATCAGAGTCACCTTTTGATATTTTCTTTGTGATATTTGATACTATTCTGGAACAGTTGTACTTAGAGATTTTCTAGTAAACTCTGTAGAGCTTGTGACTTGTACTACCAGTTTTGGGATTGTAGGAAATTTCTATTTCATATTCAATTAAATATTTGGTTGAATTACTATTATTTCAACTGAACTGTTGAAAATGGCTGAAATTATTCTAACGTTGGATTGCCTAGCAAGTAAAATGTTAGGCGCCATCACGGTCCCAAAGGTGGGAATTTCGGACGGTAACAAAGTGCCAAAAAGTATCTACTTTTATTAGAAGTAGGCACCTTGTAGGGTCCCTAAATTTCTACATGCACTAATTGAAAGATCACTTCTGCTCTAGTTGTACTAAGAGGGAAAGGTTTCCTAGTTTGTCTTGCTAATGGACATACAGTGCATTTATTGAAATTTTAATCTATAGGCATCTTGTTCTTTATAAAGGCCAACTGCCTCACTACTCTAGCTAGTGCAGAATCAAGTCTTCCATGCCACACATTATTGACTGTAGTAGTGTCTTCTACCAAGCAACTTCTAATTTGTTGCCTAAGCTTATTTGCATATTTCCTGTAGTGGTGTCTTCTACCAAACAACTTCTAATCTATTGCCGAAGCTTATTTGCACTTTATCCATCTCGTAATAGGAGATAAAGACCACCCTTCTATTTACCAATCACTTTTCAAGTGCATAGGTCCTGGAATACACATAATGATGGAAATAAAGCACTACATAAAATACTTCATGTATACGTACGATACCAGGGACTCCGGTATCAGGACCTCTATGACATTCCAAGCCCGATCTCGAAAGGCTCGAAGGGAAATCTGAAGATTCGAACTCGAAGTGCATACCTCGAGAGAGTATGTTGAAGTTGTCACAATAGACCTCGAGGCATCATAAAAATTGATGATCTTCATGGAAAGGCGGGAAAATTCCCAAATACACGTGGTTGGAACTAATAAAGTGTGCAAGAAATAGTACAAGTTCGTACTGAGTCGTGATACACCTGTACCAATAGTATTTCTTTGTCATAATTAGGGATGTGCTATGTTGGGATTCTCCCCTCCTATATAAAATGATCCCTATCATTTTGTGAGAGGGATATATTGACTCTAATAGAACATTCTCAGCTTTTTTCGTGCTCAACACTGTCTCTCAGCTTTAATGCTCCTTGTTTATTGTTCTACATTTATTGTCTTTCATTTATTGCTATTATTCGACCTTGAGGCCCCGTTTCCAGTGAGCTCGAGGCCCCAGCCTTGTGAAAACTTTGGTTTGCTTATCTCATTTTACTTGCTCACATTCATTGCTTCTTAATTATTAACTAGTATTGGAATAAATCACGTATTTTTATAACGACAAATCAAATATAATTGTTGAAACCATTTTCAAGGTAAAATGTTTGGCGCCCACCGTGGGGCTAAAAATAATAGTGATTATTTTGGTGCTAATTTTCTGATAACACACGTTATTCATCACACTTCTTCTTGTCCAAGATTTTTTTGATTTCAGGCTAAAACATGTCAAACCCAGCTAACGCACCAGTGCATAGAAAGAACGCCCCCGGTTTCCACTAAGAAAATAATGCAACAGCTTCACCAGCAGGCGTGCCAACGCTCAACCCCGGAGTAGCACATATTCCCAACCCAGTTGATGTTGGCTTGCATATTTCTATAAACACCGATTTAGGTACGGATGCCGGGGGAAGCGTGCAAGGAGAAGTCCAACCTGACGCGCAGACAACACATGTTCGAAATAAAGTCAGCCTACAAATCATTTTTAAGATGTTGCAAGCACAACAAGTTGCCATTGCCCAGCTACAGAGTCAACAAAAAACCCCGAGCACAGTGGGACCGGAAACAACTCTTCGAGTTGAGAAAGCACCAGAAAGATCGAGTAACAACGGGTCAGGAATAGACCCCACTATTATGAAAATGCTCAAGGACCTCACCAAAAGGATTGAATCAGGAGAAATATAGAGGCCAACGACAAAAAAGTGGAAAACTATAGCTCGAGGGTCGACCAGATCACGGGTGAACCTCTGATTTTGAAGGGGGTAGATTCGAAGAAGTTCGTGCAGAAACCATTTCCATCGAGTGCAGCTCCGAACCCATTCCAAAGAAGTTCAGGATGCCTGATATCCCAAAGTACAACGGGACCAAAGATCCTAATGAGCATATTACCACCTATACTTGTGGTATAAAAGGGAATGACTAAAAAGACGATGAGATCGAGTCTGTCTTGTTGAAGAAGTTTGGAGAAACACTGTCCAAGGGGGCCATGATGTGGTATCATAACCTCCCCCCGAACTCAATAGATTCGTATGCCATGTTGTCAGACTCTTTTGTGAAGGCACATGTTGGTGCCACTAAGGTCGCTACAAGGATGTCCGATGTCTTCAAAATTAAATAGAGAGAGAACGAGATGCTAAGGGAATTCGTGTACCGCTTTCAGATGGAACGAATAGAATTACCATCAGTCTCTGATGACGGGTGATGCGAGACTAAATTGTATAGTTTAACATGTGATATACCTTACACTTTATGCGCATTAATGATAAAATTACACTTGTTATGTGCTTAATGGAGTTTATTTCATGTGTAGGTGAAGTGGAGATGGAAACGGGGCTAAAAGGATGCAAATACGTCGAAAA
>MDKI01172848.1:0-22019 GCA_005239505.1 Nicotiana paniculata
ATAAGGACAATTCAATCATTTATAATTACCTATGGGGACAATTCCCTATTACAAGGTTAGAAAAGAGACTCACCTCGCGTAGAACCTACTTCCCGGGTCGAGAACGCGCCCGAAACTCCAAACTATACACCCGAGGACTCGAATCTAGTCAAATATTATATAAATACTTCAATATACACTCAAAAGTATGAAATTCTCTTACTAGCTTAGCCAATTCATCTTTATTGAAGAAATCCCAAAATACACCCCCGGGCCCACATACTCGGATTCCGGAAATTTTCGAAGAAAACACTCACCCATAGCCTAAGGGCCATTAATATATAGTTTTTACATGATTTCATGGTAGAAAAGTGGTGAAATTCCCTAAAGTTCATCAACTCTAGGTTTCCACCCTAACCCCTTTTGATTTCCACTATTTAGGTGTTAATCTACCTAAGATTTAGTGTAATAATCTAACATTTAAATGGAAATTACTTACCTTTTAGTAGCTAGGCTGAACATCCTCTTAAAAGCTCTCAAAATCGTCAATGGAGGAGAAGAAAGTGGTGAAAAAAATGGTTAAATCCCGAATTAAATGGGCTCACTACCTTCAGTGACCTCGCACCTGCGGCTCGAGGACCGCACCTGCGAGCCATTGGTCGCACCTGCGGATTTTGTCAAGGAGCCAGGGGATCGCACTTGCGGTAGAAATTCCGCACCAGCGGACCTGCTCCTGCGGAGAAGGGTCCGCACCTACTCCTGCGGAGAAGGGTCCGCACCTGCGAAGGTAGGACTTTCTTCCTGGGAGTCGCACCTGTGAGGCCTCGACCGCAAGAGCAGTCTCGCACCTGCGATCTGGGCAACCGCACCTGTGGTCACACCAGAGCTGGTGCACCAGCAGCTGAAACTGCTGGTTTTTGACCCCGTTTGGTGTCCGAGAGGCACCTGGGCCCACCCGAACCCCCGTGCAATTATACCAACAAGTCCTAAATCATATTACAGACTTGTTCAAGCCTTCGGAGCACCCAAAACCACGCTAAAACTCAAAATCACTCCTCAAAACCCCTAGAATCAAACTTAAGAATTTTCAAGTTCTTGAATTCAGTTTCAATGCGCCGAACCGACCTATACTTCTCAGAATGACATCAAAATTTTCAAGAAAGTCATAAATGACATAACGAAACTATTCCCGGTCTCGGAATTCCGTTCGGACCTCGATAACTCAAAAACACTTTCCAAACCAAATTATGAACTTAGGGAAATTCTATTTTCGCTATTTGGCGTCGAAACGCTCCCGGGTCATACAAAACTCATTCCGGACATACGCACATGTCCGAAATCATCATACGAAGATACTGGAATTGGCGAAACTCGATTCCGAGGTCGTTTACTCTGAATGTTGACCAAAGTCAAACTTGGTCTTAAAAGCTAAATCTTAAGGAACCAAGTGTTCCTATATTACCCTATACACTTCTAAATCCCGAACCACCCGTCCCCGCAAGTCATGAATCACTGAAAGCCGCTACAGGAAGTCTTATTTAGGGTAACGGGGTTCGAATATGAAAAATGACCGGTCGGGTCGTTACAACCAGAGTTCTAGGTGAGGGGGTTTATTTGACTCGGGGAGAAGGTGTTAGACATTCCCCGAGTTCCATGAAAGTCACGGTTGCGTACATGATAAATTGGCTTTTAAAATACTCAAATTGAGGTAAAAATAAACACAAAAAAAAATTAAACACACAAGAGGCTCGAGGTCGTCCCCACCTAATAAAAGAAAAATGAAAATAAAATTAAAAATAACAATACTACGAGTTCTACTTTCAGCCTCCAAATACATGTACTATGGGGGCATTCCCTGGATTAAAAATATTTACAAGGTACTCGAGGCATTCCCCAAATATAATAATCGACTAACGGGGACAACTTCTTACCTTAAAAATAAAATAAATACAACATCCTAATATTTGCCTACCCCGTGACGGCCTAAGACATGTTCCTAACGCACGATAAATGAAAGCAAAATAGTAAAAATCTAAGCTTAAATCTTCTTTTATTTTAGTACCCAACCTCACTGCCCAATTCGTAATCTACATATCATTAAGTTTTATCAAGCTATAACTTGTTTTCAACCACAAACAAGAACTGTCATCAAACAAAATCAATCCAACTTAGATGACGAGATTCAAGCGTCAAAATACCTAACGACAAATATTGCATTCACCACATATAATTTCAGATTCATGTCATCTAATGAGACGATAAACTAGAAGAAATGAAAGACGTAGAGCGAGATATGCTAGGCAAAATCAATTTATTTCAGCTAAGACATGGATAAACATGTAAGAACATTAAAATTAGAAAGAGTGTGGATAAGAATGGACCTCGTATATATTTTGCTAAATAAAATATGAAAGTATTGCCTCCCAAATCCTTGAGCCACGAACAGGGACCTGGAATCGAAACTCGACAAACGGAACCTCACCAAAATCGAATAATCAGCAAAATTATGACCTTCAACCGAACTGTATTTCAGCAAAGACTCAAATATATTTGTTGAAATTCGAGTAAGAATCGATCTCTCCAAAATCAAAATCCATGGCTTTAATAATGAAGGGAAAATGAAGTGATAGTCAACTGGAGCGGATGATATTGCAGTAGTGAGTTTACATAACTACTCTAATGGAAGAAAAAAATGACTTATGGATGGATTGTAGTGAATTCAATGGTTTAATGGTGAAATTGCAATGCTAAAATGGTGGTCTTAGGTAGAGAAAAATGAGAGGGAGCGAGGCAATGGATTTTTTGTTCTCTCTTGATGCGATTATAGTGATGTCGATGGGTTTGGGTGGCAGTTGGAACTGGAGAAGAACAAGATTTTTGGAGTGGAGGTCTGGCGGGCTGGAGGTGGTTGTGGCTATGGTAGTGAGGAGATGATGCGGCAACGACTTAGTTGGTGTTGAAGGAGAGGGTGGGCGGAGGCTTGGTGGTGTTGAAGGAGAGGGTATTAGGGTTGGGTGCTGCTCTCTTTTTTTGTGTTAGGTTGCTGAAGGGTGTGTAGAAGAAGAAGAAGAATGAGTGCTAGGGTTGGAGTCTTAGAGATTAGGGTGGGGTAATGTGCTAACAAGATTGGGCTTAGGGCAATTGGGCCAAAAATTGGGCCAATGAATAAAAATGGACCTCTCTCATTAAAATGGGATAAACCAACCCAAAAATTCACTTTTCCTTCTAAAAATGATATAAAATTTATAATATAAATATAAAAGTAATTCTAATTAATTAAAATAAATAATATTATATTGTAAAATTATTTTGGTTTTTTTTTTCAAGATTATATAAAAATAAAAATCCTAGTAAGATAGTATGACTACAAAACATTAATGAAACTATTTTTGTAATTTTCTTTTTTGTGACAAAATGAAGTAAAAGACTCAAAACTAGTTAAAATAATGATATTAGACCTAAACTAAGTATTTAAACGCTAAAATGTGCAAATCTCGGGGAGGATCAAAAACATGTCTACAACTGCCCCTCTTTGACTGGAAATACGAAGAGTTTTCAGACAAAGAACGACGAGACAGGTTTTTTGACCCGACCCTTATTTAGAGAGAGCAAAAACTAAAAGAAAGGAGAATGTGACCGAGACCTGGTATCTAAGATGCCTACATATCCTTGGCTATAAAAGAATCAGGTCACGTGTAGTTCAGAAGTGAGAAGAGCGAAGGAGTATACTGAGACGGAGAGCCGATTGAGGTACTGTCGAGGATCCGGTCCGCGGTTCCTGCCATTACATAAAAAATAAAAGAAAAACTTGCAGAAAAAATAAAAGAAAGATACAAGATCCTGTTTACTTCTTGTCTCGAATCTTCCTTGAATCTCTACTTGATCCATCAACCTAAAACTAAAAATTGACCATGTTCTTCAGGCGGGCTCCTGATGCCTCTTGAACTTAAAAAATGAAAGTTAACTCTATTCTTCAGGCGGGTTCCTGATGCCTCTTGAACTTGGAAATTGAAATTTGACCCTGTTCTACAGGCGGGCTCCTGATACCTCTTGAATTTTCAAAATTGAAAGTAACTCTGAAATGAATTCTCTCGTTCTCTAGGTGGGCGCCTACTACTGACTTGAAAATTGAAATAACTTTGTAATTAATTCCCTCGTTTCCAGGTGGGCGCCTGCTACTAACTTGAAAATTGAAATAACTCTGAAATTAATTCCCTCATTCTATAGGTAGGTGTGTGCCACTGACTTAAAACTTAAAATGAACTTTCTCCTTCTCCAGGTGGGCGCCCGCCAATGACTTGAAACTTGAAATAATTCTGAAGCGAATTCCCTCGTTCTCCAGGTGGGCGCCCGCAAATGACTTGACATTCGAAATAATTTGGAAATGAATTCTCTCATTCTCCAGGTGGGTGCCTGCAATCAAAACAATAAAACAGACAAATTTTTCTGCCCCAGTTTGCACTAGGAAGATTTGTGAGTTGTTAGCAAAATCACCTATGCTATTGATGCAATGATGAGAGTAAAATTGAAGACTCGACTAGGATGTGCATCTCCTGTGAGTAAAACCAAGAAAATTTGACTAGCAAATGCATCTGCTAAAAATAAAACATGAATGACACAAACTAGGAAGTGCGTCTCCTAGGGGCGAACTCTCAATTTAGAAAGTGCGCCTCCTAAAAGTATATCCCGAAAGACCCAAACTAGGAAGTGTGTCTCCTATGGATGAAACTTGAATGAACCAAGCTAGGAAGTGCGTCTCCTAGGGGTGAAATCTCAATTTAGGAAGTGCATCTCCTAAAAGTATATCCTGAAAGACCCAGACTAGGAAGTGCATCTCCTAAGGGTAAAAATTCAATGACTCAAACTAGGAAGTGAGTCTCCTAGGAATGAACTTAAATGACCCAAACTAGGAAGTGCGTCTCCTATGGGTGGAATCTCAATTTAGGAAGTGCGTCTCCTAAAAAAAAAGTATAACCTGAAAGATCTAGACTAGGAAGTGAGTCTCCTAGGGGTGATGTGTGATTTTCTCAATAGACTTTGCATAAGCAGAATTGGGGCATTACACCTGAAAAATTCAAGCTTTGATATGAACATATCCTTCATCCCTGTTTCAGACAAGTAAAACTTTTGAGTTTAAAACATGGTGGTTAGTTTGTGGCCTTGACTATGAGGGTGATTTCTCTTGCATTTGTCACGATCAACTTGGACTTCAACTTGGAATACAATGCTTGTTATCGGCCGACCGCTTTTCCGGACAACCCTTATCACAAGAAATATTCCTGATTCGTTCCAGTCCAATACCTTATGCCCGATGCATTGCACTTGTGTTCTAACATTCACCAAATCTTTGCCTTTTACATCAATCCCAAAGAACATCTATTATCACCAACTCAGTGCACACATTATTCTCCTGTGTCTTATGCCAATTGGATGTGCTTTCCAGACTTTGCTTTGTGTGATTAAAAAGCTGGTAGCAGATTTTAAAGTCATTTCTCACTTGTTTCGACAAAAATAGACTCAAAAGAAACTCGAACAATACAAGAGGAACAAAGTAAGGAGAAGAACGAGAAGAGAGGGTATCAAACAAGAAAAGTTTTTACTTAGGAAAAAGAATAAAGTAGACACTAATCTGATTTGAAAGCCATCTCCACTGACCATGACATGCATTTTGGATTAAACGGCCTGATCTGTCAAGCAAGTCTAACGTTCAACTCTTGTTTTACCTCTGAGCCGTGAAGCTGGGCTTCAATGCTCCGATTATCTTATTCGATCCAATCCTCAGTCGACTTATAGTGCCCTGAAGGGTCTTCATCATCAAGACTCACTCATTTTGCTCTTTTCCTCAACTCACCATCGCCTACGGTACCCATGAGGGTTTTCACCGATAATACTCTCTCATTGTATCATTTTCTCTCTTTGTGATAAGGACAAGGTATTACTCATTATGCTGGAAGATCGTACTTTTACCACACACTTGATTTGGCATCCTCAAAGATTGGTCGGAAGGTCTTTCTTTGGACCGTTATGTAGGCTTTTGGATAGGGTTGGAAAGAAATGGTAGCATGAAGGCTCAAATAATTTAAGATGAAAGGGTTCAAAATTACAACTTTTGGAATCGGATCTTTTGGCCAAAATTAAAACTTCTGCCCCAGTTTCTTGGAGTCTGGGGATTTTTTTTTTTGCTTTGATGGGACCGAACCTCAGAGTAAGGCTGCCTATGTATCCTTAAAAGGAATCAGGTCGACGTAGTTCCAACCCAAAGTTGGTTTATTTTGTTTTTTTTTTCTTTTCCTTTTGTTTTTTTTCTTTTCTTTTTCCTTTTTTTCTTTTCTTTTCTTTTATTGTTTTTCTCTTTCTTTTCTTTTTATTCTTTTCTCTTATTCTTTTTCTTTTCTAATTCCTGACTCTACTCCTGATTCCAAAAGAGGGGTATGAAACAAAACAAATTACGGCTCAAAAGGGTAGCAAAAGATAAAAGTGTTTGGGTAGCAGAATAAAATGCCTTCGTCATACCAAACTTTGAAAGTGCCAAGTACAAACATGCAATTGAAAATAAGCAGAAGAACCATGCACAATGTCTCTTGATGACATCAACACAAACATAAAGTGCGAATGGGCAATACCTTTATCCTAATGAATGACCCTCGCCAGTTCAAAACAGACTTGACTCAACCATATCTTGATGTGGAGGGATGCATTTCAACACTGACCGATCTATCTCAAACTGCTTGAGAGACATTTCCTTATTGTACGCTCTTATCAACCTCTTGATTTCCCAGATTAACCGCCTCAGTTTCACTTAGTCAAGCTTCAGGTTATCTTAGAATGCGTGAACCTTTACTTGTTTCCTCAAATGCATATTTTTATAATATTCAAAACTATGTTTCATTATTCCGTGATTAAACTAGCTTTCAAGATCGGGCTGAGAATTATGTGTGCATGTCGTGTCACTAGAACTGGCCTGAAGAGAACTATAAAAGAAAAAGTGACCTAAACAAAAACTGACTAGAACGAACAAAAAACAAGAGATTGCATTAGATAGACGGTGAAAAGGGTTTGAACAAAGCAAGCAAAATAGACATGTGTTCCAACCCTGGAACAATCCTAGATAACACTAGACGAGTTACTACAACTAAATGAACTAGGCAAAATAAGAAGAAGAAGGGTTTGAGCCACAAGACTATATCCGAATAACAACCCTTAAATAACCCGGACAACAGAAATGACAACAAAATAAACCACCAAAACTCCTCCCCCGGCTAGCCAAGAAAGGAGTGTCTTTCCAATTACCAAGCTCGACATCATAGCCACTGGGTTCAGCAGCAGTGGGAATCTGGATTTATCACAGTGACAGAATTGTGACGAGGCTTTCAGTGTAGTCAATGGGAAATAATTGTGGAGGATGCCCACTAATCCAGGCTTGGTATATTTCGACCATATGTCCTTTCAACCTTAGGACCTCTTCTTTCAACTCAGATTCTGATTCAACAATCTTTTTAGACGGATCAACAACTCTTGTATCCAAGTCTTTGTCAGCCATGGCTACCTTGATCTTTGACCTTGTGATGTACGGATGACTCGCTAGAATACCAAAAACTAACCACCTTCTGTTGTGATAAAAATTAAAGTACCAAAGAGGAGCAAAACAAAGCCAAAATGTTAGTGTTAGGGCATTTATCAGATGGAAATATCACATTGCGTGCAATGCGCCTATCATCAATTAACGGTTCTAGAATGACTTCAAGGGTCACAAGGTCATTTGACATCATCCCAATTTTGTTCTTCTTTAACACTTCTTGGTTTGCTCATTTTTTCTCTTTTCTTTCTGATCATGACTCTTTTTTTGCATCTCGCAGTTCCCTCTCCTTTTTCACATCCCACAACTTCATCATCTTTTTTTTCTTTTTTTTAAAAAAAAAACAACGATTCGATCGAACCCTATGTAGGTTGCTTACATATCATGTGCCACATGAATCAGACCAAGCGTAGTTCTGGAAAAGTAATGGACAAAATAAACTAAAACAAAAATCTTTTTGGATTTTTTATTTATAATTTTTTTTGGTTTTTACGTACAAAATAGGAAATACGATAACAAAAGAATAGACGAACTCAACTAGACTATGACAGACTCCGACACCACCTAAAAGACTCGATACTACTGTACAAGACTAGAAAATAAAAGACAACATGAATGACAAACTCAAAACATAAAAGTATCCTCAGGTCCTGACTAGAATGGTCCTGAGGTATCTGTCATGCTCAAGCTATGGTAAGTATATCCACACCTGTATGAGAAAAATGAGATCAAATAGAGTTAGTGACTCGAGACACAATGCGACGCCACAAAACCTCCTATTGGACACATGCAAGACATGATTGAGCTATTTTTTGCAAAATGGACTACGTGGTCAGGGGTGGATCTATTAGTACAAACTCAGCAAAGGTGACCTAAAAGGCATGGAAATACCTCACTAAGGCTTATATGACTTCAAACTCCCAATAATTATGGCCCTAGATATTAATTTGCAGAAAGGACCCATTTTACAAAATGGCTGATATGGCAAGAAGTGGCTTAAAGATGCAAACTCAAAAAGGACGGACCTTAAGGTAGTGGAACATTTAGTTGCGAACTCAATATTCTAATACATGGGTCAATGAACCACTTTTGCGAAAATATCCCGATTTTAAAAAAATGGTCGATGTGGCCGAACGTGGCTAGATATGCAAAATTTGGCTACGACCCCCTGAAGCTAAGAACCTAAAAACTCACTAGGAAGATCGGACCCTGTGTGGTCTGCCTACGTATCCTGCCCCGAAAGAAGAGAATCAGGTTTGCGTAGTTCGGGAATATTGGATAAGGGAGAGAATTTAAAAAAAAAATACTGATTTGGAGAAAACATATTGTCTTTTTTTTTTTTGAAAAAGGATGAAACATGTAAAATCTTTTTGGATTTTTCTTTTTCTCTTTTTTCTTTTGGAAAATTATAGGAAAGTGCAAAATCTTTTTTGGATATTTCATTTTCATTTTTTTTGTCTTTTCTTGAAAAAGTTGCGAAAGAAAAATATAACTGGGCCTTACTTGCTTCATTTTTCACCCTTATTTACCAAATACCAGTTCGCCAAAATAACCTTTCTACCTTCAAAGATGCAACATGTATCACATAGTATGATTGAATGTCCTTTTGGACCCATGGTCCACTTAGCACAATTTGGACAGGCTTCCTATGAAGGAACACAGTACCTAGGGCCGAGCCCTACTAAGTCATAATGATATGATGCAAATAAAAATGACCTAAATGTTGACCTACGTTTGGGGTTCACTATTAAGGCAATTCGGGGGAGCGTATGGTCGATGGTGGCTGCTCAAGCTTTCCACCCACTCCATACGTTCGACGCCCCCCCCTCCTAAAATAAGGGTGACTCGACAAAGAGTTCATGTACGCGACGCGTACTACGAGACTTATTGCAGAAAGAAGACCCATGGTTATGCAAATGATGACAATTATAAAGCGGTAAACACATAAGGAAAAGCGATAAACAAATAACCAACAAAACGGGAAATAAGACAAACAAACTAAATAAACAAAGCAAATAAAGAAAACAAACACCTCAATCGAATATCCTAAAATCCAACAAGATCAAGTATCAGCTCGAACCTGCAAGTCCCCAGCAGAGTCGCCAAAGCTGTCACACCCCTTTTTTTACCTCACTAAACCCTCTTAAAATAATAAAAGAGATTTGTAAAGCTCGAAAAGGTTTTCAAAATTGAAAGTGACAAGAGATTTGTGTTCAAAAAAATTAACTCAGATTCACCACCTGACATTTGGTTTCGGTGTATCAGGTCACCATTTTTATTTAGAAATAATTCTTCCTTTTAAAACACTTTGGACTCCAAAATTAAGTCTGCACCAGAGTTCTAGGTAAAGGGGGTTCATTTGACTCGGGGGGAATGTGTTAGGCATTCCCCGAGTCTTGTGAAAGTCACGGTTGCGTACATGATCAAGTTGGGTTTTAAAATACTCAAATTGAGGTAAAACTAAACACACAAAAAAAGAAACTTAAACACACAAGAGGCTCGAGGTCGTCCCCACCTAATAAAACAAAAATAAAAATGAAATTAAAAATAAAAATACTACAAGTTCTACTTTCGGCCTCCAAATACATGTACTATGAGGCATTCCCCGGATTAAAATATTTACAAGGTACTCGGGGCATTCCCCGGATATAATAATCGACTAACGAGGACAACTTCTTACCTCAAAAATAAAATAAATACAACGTCCTAATATTTGCCTACCCCGTGACGGCCTAAGACATGTTCCTAACGCACGATCAATGAAAGCAAAATAGTAAAAATCTAAGCTTAAATCTTCTTTTATTTTAGTACCCAACCTCACTACCCAATTCTTAATCTACATATCATTAAGTTTTATCAAGCTCTAACTTGTTTTCAACCACAAACAAGAACTGTCAACAAACAAAATCAATCCAACTTAGATGACGAGATTCAAGCGTCAAAATACCCAACGACAAATATTGCATTCACCACATATAATTTCAGATTCATGTCATCTAATGAGACGATAAACTAGAAGAAATGAAAGATGTAGAGCGAGATATGCTATGCAAAATCAACTTATTTCAGCTAAGCCATGGATAAACATGTAAGAACATTAAAATTAGAAAGAGTGTGGATAAGAATGGACCTCGTATATATTTTGCCAAATAAAATCTGAACATATTGCCTCCCAAATCCTTGAGACACGAACAGGGACCCGGAATCGAAACTCGAAGAACAGAACCTCACCAAAATCGAATAATCAGCAAAATTATGACCTTCAACCGGACCGTATTTCAGCAAAGACTCAAATATATTTGCTGAAATTTGAGTAAGAATCGATCTCTTCAAAATTAAAATCCATGGCTTTAATAATAAAGGGAAAATGAAGTGATAGTCAACTGGAGCGGATGATATTGCAGTAGTGAGTTTACATAATTACTCTAATGGAAGAAAAAAATGATTTATGGGTGGACTGTAGTGAATTCAATGGTTTAATGGTGAAATTTCAATGCTAAAATGGTGGTCTTAGGTAGAGAAAAAATGAGTGAGGGAGCGACGCTAGGGATTTTTTGTTCTCTCTTGATGCGGCTGTGGTGATGTCGATGCATTTGGGTGGCGGCTGGAACTGGAGAAGGACAGGATTTTTGGAGTGGAGGTCTGGCGGGCTGGAGGTGGTTGTGGCTATGGCAGTGAGGAGATGAGGCGACGGCGGCTTAGTTGGTGTTGAATGAGAGGGTGGGCGACGACTTGGTGGTGTTGAAGGAGAGGGTATTAGGGTTGGGTGCTGCTCTCTCTTTTTGTGTCAGGTTGCTGAAGGGTGTGAAGAATAAGAATAAGAATAAGAATAAGAATGGGTGCTAGGGTTGGAGTCTTAGAGATTAGGGTGGGGTAATGAGCTAAGAAGATTGGGATTAAGGAAATTGGGCCAAAAATTGGGCCAAAGAATAAAAATGGACATCTCTCATTAAAATGGGATAAACCAACCCAAAAATTCACTCTTCCTTCTAAAAATGATATAAAATATAAAACTAATTTTAATATTAAAATAAATAATATTATATTGTGAAACTATTTTAGTATTTTTTCAAGATTATATAAAAATAAAAAACCTAGTAAGATAGTATGACTACAAAATATTAATGAAACTATTTTTATAATTTTTTTTTGTGACAAAATAAAGTAAAAGAGTCAAAACTAGTTAAAATAGAAATATTAGATTTAAACGCTAAAATGTGCAAAATCTCGGGGAGGGTCAAAAATTACATGTCTACATTATTTAATGAATTTCTTGGGAACCTTAATATGTTTCAGAACAGTTTAAATCCTTCAATGATTTTTATATACGCATATCAAATTTATCAGGTATTGCCAGACTAAAATCTGAAAGAAACTGTATCCACCACAAAGGAACATGTTTCCATATAATCAATGACATGACATTTACGTAAAATCTTGTACCACCCCGCTAGCTTTATACTTTCAGTTCTTGGAACTATCAGTCCAAAACTTCACGTTTTCCTAGTGAAGTCAATCTTGATTGCGTATTTTTCATTTGGTCAATCATTTATCTGTCCAAATTCCATGACAGATTTGAGCTCAAGATGAGCGCTATGTTATATCAACAATATCATCGATGATCATTTTACATCGGTTTCATCATCACACACTAATAACTTATCGAGATCTCATTATTTTCAGGTACCTGAGCCTCTCCCATGAGGTCTTATAAATTGTTATGTCATGGTGCTCTTATATAACACTTGCCTTCTTATTATGACCATCTTGAACATTTTCTCCACTCCTCTTCAAGGAGTTTTATCTTTGGAACTGATTAGTCTATTGCGCTTCATGCGTTCCATAAACTATGTCCATCATGAACTTTATTCTATTTGGCGCATTAGCAGCTGAAATGTAACATTTAGCTTTGGGTCAGCAAATGCGCCTTGCAATATTTTACAAATGAATTATCACTTGAACTTCAAGTTCACATTTTTCTTGTACGAGGATCTAGGTGCAGTCATAATAATTCATTCAATGTATTACTTTTTCAGCTACCCATTTTCTCCACCTAATGTTGGGATCACCAATACATATCCCCAACTTTCTTTGGGGACCCATCTTTATGCATTATGGTGGAACAATTAAATCATATAGCACATCTAAGTTTCTAGATGAAAATTATTTGGTTCTTGACCCTGAACCAATTATGACAGGAAGAATTTTTCATAACTTGTTAGATAGATGCATACAAGTGCTGTCATATATTAAATAATACACCTCATACCAAATTTCTATTTGGGAGTTTTGTTCTCGTAACCAATGGTTTAACTATAATTGGAGGCATACAATTTTTGCTAAACCAACTTGGATATAAACCAACATTATCAAGATAAATCACCATTATTCTGGAATTGTGTTCTAATAATTTGAGCAAGCAACCTTGCAAAAGCCAAACTGAAGTTGATAACAAACGCACATATGACCATAGAATAGATGTATCTATTAAAATTATTTAATAGTAAACAGTCCACATGGCAGGTGAATGGGCCCATATATATCACCTTTTATTCCTTCCAAAAATCAGGGAATACAATTCCAACCCCAGCTGGTATAATAATCAATTTATCGTGAGAATAGGTCGTACATGAGAATTCTCGAAGAATCTCCTAATTCTTCAATATATACCACTGTGAATTCTCAATCATTTTTCGCATTGTAATTGAACCGGGATGGCCGACCGGTCATGCCAACTGATATTTATTTCAGTAAACATCTAATTTACTGTGGAATGTGATTCTAATGTGTAGTACAAATAGAAGAAAAATTGGGTAACCTTTCATATTTACCCGGTATGATTATAGTGATATGAAGATAATCAATTTTCCTTTCATTTATAGTCTCAATATGCCAACCACTTTTTAGCTAATACATTTGAAACTCAAAAAGTTTCTTTTTGAGACTTACTACAATATAAATGTCAAGAACAATTTCATTAATTTGGGTAGTAACAAATTCGCTCTTCCGGAGCTCTTAATTGATTTTGTACTACAAGATCTTTTGTCACACCATCCATATGGTGAATATCTCCTTCACAGAGAAAATCATATCATAATAATTAGCATGTTCAAAATCATCATAAGCAAAGTTATTTCTTGCTTTATCTTTGCCTTCAATAACCTTTTATAAGACTTGGCAAAATTTTTTTTTGGCGTACCACATGTACGCAACCTATGACATATTCATGTAACCACACAGTAATATTCATTATCTTTCTTTCTCTCAAACCTCCCATAGAAGTGAATTGTAGTATTTTTTAAACCATGCATAAACAAATTCTTATGCATAATTTGTATCACATATATATTTTCACATTCACTTTCAAGAATGAGTCAGCACTTACAATGCTTATCACAAGTCGTATTCTTTCAAAAAATGGACTATAATCATCTGAATGTGTCTCATATTTACAGACCATATTGCTACACATTTCCTTCACCTTTGAAGGATTATTTTGAGAACCTTTATTGTTCTCCTTTTTACCATTACCATAATGATGACTCTTATTATTCGATCATTGGCACGCTCACGTTCATTGGTCAACCACTTGTCTTTATTTAGATTTATAGGCACCGCTATCACATTCACTTCAAGAATGGAGCAAATCAAGTGGGACAAGTTTCATGCTTTTTCATGAAAAATATATTATTTTTCTTTAGTCATCATTATATCATCAATATGGTGCATTGGGACTCAAACTCAATGACTTACCCATATAAAGGCATGCTAGGCCATAATGAGTTGGGACTCAAAGAACTCTTATCATCATAGTGCACCAGGACTCAAACCCGGTGTCTTACCCTTATACAATGGCATAATTAGTCTAAGTGGACTCACCTTTGAGCCTTTCATGATATACTACTGTAACGACCCGGTCTATCGTTACGTAGAACCTGAATTATAATTACTATTCTTGACTTGTCATAGGTTGGTTATACTGTTATTGATGTGTTAGAGTTGGTAGGCTTGAAATCGGAATGGTTGTAGTGAGAGTTTAGCCACTTAGTCCTTAAAAATAGCCTTAGAGTTGGAAAAGTCAACTGAGAGTTTACTTATTGGGAAATGACCTCGGAATGCGGATTTTATGGCTCGGATAGATTCGTTAGGTGATTTGGGACTTAGGAGTGTGTTCAGAATATTTTTGTGATGTCCGGTGTAGAATTAGGCTTGAATTGATGAAATTTAGTTTTTGGTGATTTTAGGTCGGTAATGGAAAATAGGCTATCAGGGTCGGAATGGAATTTCGGAAGTTGGAACACGTTTGTAATGTCATTTTTGATATGTCTGCAAAATTTCAGGTCAAACAGAGTTGTTTTGGATAGTTTCGGCATCGTTGGAGGATTTTAGAAATTTCAAAGTTCTTAGGCTTGAATTTGATGTGATTTTGGTGTGTTGATATTATTTTTAGTGTTTCAGGAGTGCAATTAAGTTTGAATGATCATATATGAGGTGTTGGTATGTTTGGTTGGGGTCCCGAGGGGCTCAATATGGTTTTGAGTGTTTAACGGGGAGTTTGGAGTGTTTGTGTTGCTGCTGAAGTTGCTGGTGCTGGTGTAACCGCACCTGCGAATGGGTCATCGCAGGTGCGGGCCCGCAGGAGCGGAAGGAGGCTCCCCAGGTGCGAGACTTGGCCAGCTAGGGAAGAGATCGCAGATGCGGATAGTGGGCTGCACCTGTGAAGTCGCAGGTGCGGAATGTGAGTCGCAGGTGCGGAGATAGGCAGTTTAGTGAAAAGTCGTAGGTGCGGTTGTTTTGACCGCATGTGCGGTCCTGCAGGTGCGAGAAATTGGCCGCAGATGCGTAACCCCTGGGTAGAAAGTATAAATTAAAACCCTCCACGATCATTAGACCTTTTAACACCATTATTTGTACGGACAAAGAGCTTTGGGGCGATCTTTGAAGAGGGAAATCAGTGTTCTTCGTAGAGGTAAGTGTTTTGATCATTAAAACTCGTTTATGGGTGATTATAGAATAGAATCTCAGTATTTAACTCATGAAAATCAGTAGAAAAAGATGGGTTTAGGGCTTGAGATTATGAGACCTTTAGGGATTGGTTTGAGGGGTCAAACGAACTCCGATTTTAGTGTTCTTTATATGTACGGACTCGTGAGATGATGAAGAACATTTTGGTATAAAATTTTTCAGGTTCTGAGACGAGGGCCCGGAGGTCGGGTTTTGACTAGTTTCGGATTTTGAGTTAAATTTGGTACTTTTCAATTGGAATTCATTCCATAAGCATAATTTGATGGTAAAAATCTGAATTTGGTAGTTTTGGAGCACTCAGAGGCCGGATTTAGAGGCAAAGGCACTACGGAATAGTATTTTAGCCGTTTTGAGGTAACGTTTCCAAACTTGGTTCTGAAGGTTCGAAACCCCGAGCTAAATGATTTATGAATATTGTTAAGGTGACGCACATGCCAAGTGGCGGGCGTGCGGGCGTGCACTGAGTATTTGTAGCCTGGCTTATCCCATGGCACCGCTTAGTGATTATTCCCTAATGATATCTGTGCTTCTGTTAATGTGGTAATTATGAACCTGTTAGAAATCATGTTAAGTATAAATGCTAGGCTTCACGCCGAAAATGCTGAGACCCGAGTTGTCGTATATTACTGTCTCATTTTGTGATTATTTGATTTCATATACTCAGTCCCATTATAGTATATCACTTCATATCTCAGTCTCAGTATTGTTAAGTATATGCATACTTATCATTGTTTCAGGCTGATAGATGCATCTGTGATCCATGTGAGTGAGACTGAAGAGTAATGACTGAGTGAGGCCGAGAGCCTGTTATTTAGACAGTTATGAGATTGGACTGCACACCACATCGATATTAAATCATGCCTTCGTTGTCCTTATATGGCGCTTGGGCCACTAGGGCCCCTCCGGAGTCTTTACACCCCAGTGAGCGCATTGATGTGAGGGATGGATCTTCCCTGGACATGGATCTTGTCCGAAGTGGATGTTATGTGAGGGATGGATCGTCCCTGGGCATGGGTCGTGTCCGAGTGTTGTATTCCGGAGATGTACTTTCTCCGTGGGGCTGGATTGGCCTTTTTCCTCAGTACGGGGTGACTACGGTCACCGGTGTTTATTGCATATTCCGGGATGGAACTTCCCCGGGCCTGAGAGCCATATATAGTACTAAGTGGACTTCTGTGGGAGAGCTGTGAGTAATATGTGCATATCCACAATGGTTTCATACATATATTTTATGATGACATGTAGAGTATACTGCATATTTACTCATCCTGATAAACTGTTAGCATGTCTAAATTTTGTATATTGTTATTGTAAAATTTTGAGGTTTTGTCCGTCACTACTTCTCAGCCCATAGTTTGGGTTTGTTACTTCTGAGTTGGTGTACTCACGTTATCTCCTGCACCTTATGTGCAGATCTAGGTACACCGGGACTCGGTAGTGGATATTGAGTAGTTGTCAGAGTTTTCATTGGAGTTGTCGAGGTAGCAGCTGGCGATCGCGACCTCGTCTTCTCTTTCTTATTCTACCTGTTGTTCTTTATTTTGAGACAATGTTGTCCATTTCTCCTTTTCTTTTGCTTTATGTTATAGTAGCTCATGACTGGGTGACACCGGATCCGGGGTTGGAGGTTTTAAATTTAGTTTTTCAAACATTGTTTTTAAACTTCAGATTCTTAGTATTATCAATATATTCGTTTAAAATTGTATTTTTACGAGAAATTGAATTTAGCATAGTTAAAAAGAGCAGCTTGCCTGGTTCCACGACAGGCGCCATTACGACTCCGAAATTGTGTCGTGACAAGATAGTATCAGAGCGCTAGGTTAAATAGGTCTCACCAGTCATGAGCAGGTTTAGTAGAGTCTTGCGGATCGGTACGGAGACTCTGTACTTATCTTCGAGAGGCTACAGAACCCTTGGGAAGAATCCCACATTATTGAATTCTGTCATGCGACTCTGTTGGATTCTAGAACTAAACTTCTGTTGTATTAATCTTCTCACAGATGGTGAGGACTCGTACTACCGATCGTGGTGATCAGACACCAACAGTACCAGCTGGAGGTCGAGGTCGTGGCAGAGGGAGGGGTGCAGCCCGCTTAGCAGCCGAGGCAGTACCTGTAGACCCTCCCACTGCTCATGATCAGGTCCCCGCAGTTGAGGTCCCAGCGGGAGAGGCTCAGGCACCAGCAGTGCCCACTGTGATTTCGGGTCTTTAGGAGACCCTAGCCCAGATTTTGACGGTGTGCACCAGCCTGGCACAGGCCATCGCCGTGTTTACTACTACTTCTACATCTCAGGCCGGGGGAGGAACTCATACTCCAGCTGCCCGGACACCTAAGAAGGATACTCAGGGGCTTCAGACACCGGGGACAGTTCCAGTCCAGCCGGTTGCCCCAGCCCAAGATTTTGTGGTCCCAGCTTTGGCAGATGACGAGCATCGCAGGTTAGAGAGGTTTATTAGACTCCAGTCTCTGATTTTTAGTGGTACTGAGGGCGAGGACGCCCAGGGATTTTTGGAAAAGTGTCAGAGGATCCTTCGCACAACAGGGATACTGGAGGCTAGTGGGGTCCCATTTACTACCTTCCAATTCGCAGGAGCTACACTCGCCTGGTGGGAGGCCTATGAGAGGCGTAGACCTGCTGATGCAGCGCCCCTTACCCGGCGTCAGTTCTCCATTCTATTCCTGGAGAAGTATATACCACAGTCCCGCAGGGAGGAGCTGCGCAGGGAGTTCGAGCAGTTGCGCCAGGAGGACATGACAGTGACGCAGTATGAGATGAGGTTCTCCGAGTTGGCCCGTCATGCTATTTGGCTAGTTCCCACGGATAGGGAGAGAATCAGGAGGTTCGTTGATGGCCTCACTTATCAGCTTCAGATTGTTCTGAGTAGGGAGAGGGTATCTGGCACTTCTTTCAAGGAGGTGGTTGACATTGCCAGAGAGATTGAGTCGGTTTGCCGCCAGGAGCGGATCGAGATGGAGTCCAAGAGGTCTCGAGGATCTGGGAGTTTTGGTGGGGTTCCTTTAGGGGGGGCAGCCTCAGCCCGGCAGAGGCCGTCCATTCAGGAAGGCTCAGTTAAGTCGCTCAGGTTATCGTGGTGGATTAGTTGGTCACGATCCTCATAGTTCGCATCAGGTGAAACTATCTTTCAGTGCCTTGCCAACTCAGAGTTCGTGTTGGGCACCGTCAGTTCAGATTTCATCTATGCCTGGTTCTTCCAGTGGTTATCCTGGTGCTAGGGGTTCCCTTCATTCCCCAGTGCCATTCTCCAAGAGAGGTTGCTTTGAGTGTGGAGATGTGGGCCATATTAAGAGGTTTTGCCCTCGTCTTGCGAGAGATACTTATCAGCAGAGGAGTCAGCCCGCGGTTTCAGAATAAGTAGCTGCACCGCCCGCCCAGGCAGCTAGAGGTGGGGGCCAGGCAGGTAGGGGTCGCCCAAGAGGGGAAGGTCGATCCGGTGGTGATCAGGCCCGATTTTATGCATTTTCAGCCAGACCGGATGAGATGGTTTCTGATGCCGTGATCCCAGGTATTGTTTTAGTCTGTCACGAAAAGATCAGTTTTTAATTGATTCTGATTTTTCATATTCACATGTTCATCATAATTTAGCCCATTCTCTCGATACGCCCCGTGAATCTTTTGTTACATCTGTTCATGTGCTCTCCCCTTGTGGGGGATGTTGTTGTTAGGGACCGCGTGTGTCGGTTGTGTGTGGTACCTATTGGGTGTCTGGAGACCCGGGTGTGTTCATGGTAAGGTTATTCGGCGGTTGATGGCTTTTGAAACAACCCTTGTCACGTTTGAGGACGAATGTTTGTTTAAGAGGGGGAGAATGTAACGACCCGGTCGATCGTTACGTAGAATCTGTATTATAATTACTATTCTTGACTTTTCATAGGTTGGTTATACTGTTATTGATGTGTTAGAGTTGGTAGGCTTGAAATCGGAATGGTTGTAGTGAAAGTTTAGCCACTTAGTCCTTAAAAATAGCCTTAGAGTTGGAAAAGTTAGCTGAGAGTTTACTTATTGGGAAACAAACTCGGAATGCGGATTTTATGGCTCGGATAGCTTCGTTAGGTGATTTGGGACTTAGGAGTGTGTTCAAAATATTTTTGTGATGTCCGGTGTAGAATTAGGCTTGAATTAGCGAAAGTTAGTTTTTGGTTATTTCCGGTCGGCAATGGAAAATAGGCTATCAGGGTCGGAATTGAATTCAGGAAGTTGGAACAGGTTCGTAATGTCATTTTTGATATGTCTGCAAAATTTCAGGTCAAACAGAGTTGTTTTGGATGGTTTCGGCATTGTTGGAGGATTTTAGAAATTTCAAAGTTCTTAGGCTTGAATTTGATGTGATTTTGGTGTTTTGATGTTATTTTTAGTGTTTCGGGCGTGCAAATAAGTTTGAATGATCATATATGAGGTGTTGGTATGTTTGGTTGGGGTCCCGAGGGGCTCGGGATGGTTTTGAGTGGTTAACGGGGAGTTTGGAGTGTTTGTATTGCTGCTGAACTTGGTGGTGCTGGTGTAACCGCACCTGCGAATGGGTCATCGCAGGTGCGGGCCCGCAGGAGCGGAAGGAGGCTCCCCAGGTGCGAGACTTGGCCAGCCAGGGAAGAGACCGCAGATGCGGATAGTGGGCCGCACCTGCGAAGTCGCAGGTAAGGAATGTGAGTCGCAGGTGCGGAGATAGGCAATTTAGTGAAAAGTCGCAGGTGCGGTCCCGCAGGTGCGAGACATTGGCCGCAAGTGCGTAACCCCTGGGCAGAAAGTATAAATTAAAACCCTCCGCGATTATTTGTACGGACATAGAGCTTTGGGGGCAATTTTTGAAGAGGGAAATCAGTGTTCTTCATAGAGGTCAGTGTTTTGATCATTAAAACTCGTTTATGGGTGATTATAGAACACAATCTCAGCATTTAATTCATGAAAATCAGTAGAAAAAGGTAGGTTTAGGGCTTGAGATTATGAGACCTTTAGGGATTGGTTTGAGGGGTCAAACGAACTCCGATTTTAGTGTTCTTTATATGTACGGACTCGTGGGATGATGAAGAACATTTTGGTATAAAATTTGTCGGGTTCCCAGACGCGGGCCCGGGGGTCGGGTTTTGACGAATTTCGGGTTTTGAGCTAAATTTGGTACTTTTCAATTGGAATTCATTCCATAAGCATAATTTGATGATAAAAATCTGAACTTGGTAGATTTGGAGCACTCAGAGGCCGGATTTAGAGGTAAAGGCACTGCGGAATAGTATTTTAGTCAGTTTTGAGGTAAGTAACGTTTCCAAACTTGGTTCTGAGGGTTCGAAACCCCGAGCTAAATGATTTATGACTATTGTTGAGGTGATGCACATGCCAAGTGATGGGCGTGCGGGCGTGCACCGAGTATTTGTAGCCTGACTTATCCCATGGCACCGCTTAGTGATTATTCCTGATGATATCTGTACTTCTGTTAATGTGGTAATTGTGAACCTGTTAGAAATCATGTTAAGTATAAATGCTAGGCTTCACGCCGAAAATGCTGAGACCCGAGTGATCGTATATTACTGTCTCATTTTGTGATTATTTAATTTCATATACTCAGTCCCGTTATAGCATATCACTTTATATCTCAGTCTCAGTATTGTTAATTATATGCATACTTATCATTGTTTCGGGCTGATGGATGCATCTGTGATCCATGTGAGTGAGACTGAAGAGTAATGACTAAGTAAGGCTGAGAGCCTGTTATTGAGACAGTTATGAGATTGGACTGCACGCCGTAACGATATTAAATCATGCCTTCGTTGGCTTGATATGGAGCTTGGGCCACTAGGGCCCCCCGGAGTCTTTACACCTCCAGTGAGCGTATTGATGTGAGGGATGGATCTTCCCTGGACATGGATCTTGTCTGAAGTGGATGTTATGTGAGGGATAGATCGTCCCTGGGCATGGATCTTGTCCGGGTGTTGTATTCCGGAGATGGACTTTCTCCGTGGGGCTGGATTGGCCTTTTTCCTCAGTGCGGAGTGACTACGGTCACCGGTGTTTATGCATATTCCGGGATGGAACTTCCCTGGGCCTGAGAGCCATATATAGTACTAAGTGGACTTCTGTGAGAGAGCTGTGAGTACTATGTGCATATCCACACTGGTTTTATACATATATTTTATGATGACATGTAGAGTATACTGGCATATTTACTCATCCTGATAAACTGTTAGCATGTCTAAATTCTGTATATTGTTATTGTAAAATTTTGAGGTTTTGTCCGTCACTACTTCTCAGCCCATAGTTTGGGTTCGTTACTTCTGAGTTGGTGTACTCACGTTACCCCCTGCACCTTGTGTGCAAATCTAGGTACACCAGGACCCGATAGTAGATATTGAGCATTTGTCAGAGTTTTCATTGGAGTTGTCGAGGTAGCAGCTGGCGATCGGGACCTCGTCTTCTCTTTCTTATTCTA
>MDKI01062557.1:0-11619 GCA_005239505.1 Nicotiana paniculata
ATTTACAACAATTCAAATTATATAATTTCCCAACTCCTCTCAGTAAATTGACCAAAATGCCCTTAGGCCCACGTGCCCGGGATCCGGACATACGCCCAAGTCCGAAATCATCATACGAACCTGCAGGCACCTTCAAATCTTAACTCGGAGGTCGTTTACTCAAAATTCCAATCTTAGTTGATTTCTCCAACTTAAGGCTTCTGAAATAAGAATTTTCTTTCCAAATTAACTCTAAACTTCCCAAAATTCAACTCCGACCATGCCTACGAGTCATAATACCTTAAATGGAGATGCTCATGACTTCAAACCGTTGAACGACGCGCTAGAGCTCAAAATGATCGGTCGGGTCGTTACATTCTCCCCCACTTAAACAGACGTCCGTCCTCGAACGTGCCAAGAACTGCTTTGGAGTTGTCTGAAATCACTATATAACACCTCGCGCCCCTGCCCATGCTACCACAACTCAGTTGAGTACATTAGCTTGATCAAATCTAAAGATTTCTTCTTTTATCCATGTAATAAGCTTAGAATCCAGTTCCAACACTTGAAATTCTCTGTCAGGCCTGCTTCCAATATATAATCACCGTATCAACTACCACACGATATACCAGAACACGACAGTATACCTTTGCTGAATTAGCACCATGCACCGCATAATTCATCATCTGACCATAATGACACTCCCTGAACCTTAATAGCCAAGATTTCACGAATCTGATGCTCCCAATGCACCTTACAATATATACATACATCTTGCTATAATGCTGACGATACCATCACAACGGAGGAAGTGTGTAGAAATTCATAATCAACTGCCGAGTTAATAAATCATTAAATATCTCCTCTTGACTAGAACCATCACCTCATTACAAACCAATAAGGGTAACTGTCCTTTAATGTATTTCACATAATCTTATCGCAGTGATCCCTTATCCAATAATCTCGTCTCTCCCAGTATGAACTGTTCAGACAACAATTCACCCCAAACATGACCAACAGTCTCACATGATTCCACAACGCGCCAATAGGCCATAACTCGAACATGATACATAAAGGAAATGACTCAGGAAGGGAGTACTCGACTCACGCAACTAATATGAACTTTCTCAGAAAATAGGAAGTAAATCACAAGAAAATAAATATAGGAACTTGAATCATCATCACACTGTTGCGGCGTGCAACCCGATCCAAATAACATACCCGTGGCGACGTGCCACCTGATCCACACCTAAAATTTACATAAGAAAATACACGAAACTGAATCGCTCACTATTACCAATTATCGAATATCGGTCACAAGCACGCTAAGTGCATAATACCATCCTGGGGAGACTGATAAAGCCCTATGCTACAAAACTTAAGCACAACTGAGGTGCGATATATATATATACTCTGAACTTCAAGAGCCCTCCTGCTCACATAACACCATCACTACGCTGAATCTTAACGCATAGGAATTATCAAGCCGTTTCACAACTCACACTGCACAATCATAACATCACATGAATTTGACGAAGACGGAACAATACCTGATATTCCAACACCCCTCCTTGAGGAGCGCTATACTGAAATGAACACACTGCCTCACATGAAGCCCATAATTTTGTTTAAATCCATTCATACACTTCAAGCCGATTCTGCTTGCAATGAACCCGGTTGATAGTCTTACCTGGGTCCATATTAACCCACTTCCTCTCATAATACGCGAGAACAACCGTCATAGCAGGGACAAACACCCCACAATCCACAACCAAATGAACCAAACGCCTTCCAGGCATAAATTCTCAAATAAGCAATATTACACTTCTTTATACTCAGTCCAAATCTTCAACCCCTTAAGTGACTACATGTCACACTCATACAATCTTCCCATGGTCACGCTCCCACGACCTTCCACACAAGGTAGCAATCTGCACATCCACCACTGGCCATACTAACGCTGTAAAGCAAATCAAGAACCCATAACCAGGGTACAAAGCCTCTTTCACCGAATATCGATCTCAGGTGACACTGAAGATAACACCAGCTTACTCTGAACTTTCAAATCACTTTTTCTTGCTCATCCGAGCCCATGACATCCTTGTTAACACCGAACCGCAATCTCGATTCCTTACTTCCAGTTACATACTGCTTACCGCAACTAACATGCCAATATGAGATAGCGCAAGAATTCCATCACTTCTGAACCACTAATAGGGTGAACACTTCATCATATAAAAACCTCTTACTTACCTCAATTCAAGAGGACAATAACAACATTCAAGTGAATTCTCACAATCACCCAACATGCAAATCCTTAAGTAGTGGTCTGAACCACCATAAGCCTTCCAGGATCTGCCTACACCTAACACGCCATAGCACTCGAATGCTCCCAAATCAAATCTGTTACGACGACCGTCAAACCTCTCACACAGTGTGCAAACCACATGCATAACTCAATCACACCGACGAAACTGATCACTGCCGCAAATGTGCCATTTCAACCATGGCTAATCAATCTATCTTCTTTTAATCATCTCCGATTCCCTCAGGAATAATAGTGACTTCCTTCAACTCATATCAACTCATCCCGAGTGACCATGATTCACGAGACCATGCTGCCTAAATCTCGCAACCCGTCTCATACCCTCCTGATAATCTTTCTACAACCCGGAGTTTATTTCTCCCACTCCTCCAATACTAACCTGCACACTGAAAATAACATGGAGCACTCCAACCATTTTCCCTTTATAAGGAATTATACTACAAAAGCTCGACTCTTAATCATACTGCTTCTTGAAACACTTAAACGCCACATTCTTAACTTTCGAATTTATTAAGACCACTATTGAGAGTCACCCACTCTGACTGTCCCCGAATACAATCAACTCCAAGGCTCTTCTAGCACATGAACATCCTCTCAATGAAGTACATGACTGAGTCACTACCCTTACAACTCGCATATGCCTTAAGCATAAATTCTTAATCTTTCAAAGCCTAAACCTGGTCCGACCGGGCCAAATTTTGCACACATTCATCAAATACCACACACAATTCACCATTTTTCTCCTTTCCCTTAGCTGTAATAACTTTACACTATGCCGAAAATCCGCAACCCCGCGAGAACAAAACCCTGCAACCCAATTGCAGGTGGTGGGACTCCCCCACTTAGCCCGAAGCTACTCCTTGCACCACTCTAGACCCTGCTGAGATCCTTTCTCTTTTGTTAGCATGATTTTGCTTAACCAATCCGTCCAATTCTTCCGAATTCTCTTGTTAGCACTCCCTAAATACTCAAATTCCCTAGCATCATTCACACATTCTGCTTCCTACCCAATAGCCACTAGAATCCCTCGCAAAAACTTGCCAACCATGCAACCGCTAACCTACTCACATGAGATATCCCACCTGTGGAAATCACCAACTGACACCTTCCAACAGCGCTGAAGTGCACTCTCTGCAACATTAATACCCCATCCTAAGCTTGCTCTCATTCACCAACTTTACCAGTCCGTCCGCTCCCCATGAACATCTACTAAATGCGCTACAACATCTTTAAATTCGCTGCCACATTGTGTCCTCCTTCATTCCTAACAACTCCTCCCTGTTGTATTCAACCTTCCTCTGAAATATCCCATATTTTAACTTAAGCTCGTGGACCCAATCACCATCCACTAAAACCCTCAAACTTTCCCTCAAGATAGGCAGTTGTCTTACCACTGAACTCTTGTGCTACGCTGCCACTCTCCCCTTGTTAATCTCATTACTTTAAGCACCACCTGACCTCCTTTCCTTACGCCTGGCCATTTAGAAATTTAGCTGCTACCTGACACTTCTCTCATGTCTTCCTTCATCGTATGTTACCCAATTTCTGCCTCAATTCAATATCATTCTCTGTAGTTCTTAATCCAGTAGTTCGCCACGACTTCAAACTCTCCGAAGATCATCTATCTCGAGCTTCCTTCATTATCAACACTTATCCAGTACTGAATCACCGCGCCTCATGGTCTGTGACAGCCGCTTCTTCAATACTACTTCACAACACTCTGACCCACTGCAACCGAAGATACCATAGCACCGACAGACTTAACACATTCCATTCGATCAAGGACGACGATAACACATCACATGCGAATACTCCACTTTACTTGAAAACACCAAGTCTTACTACTTTATCAACCCCAATCGGACCATTCATAAACCAATTGCTTTTCCTCTGCCGGAACTAAAATGCTGAAATCTCGAAATCACGCCCTGAGAAGACCTCCCTTCAAGCCATTCGCCACCCCCAACATATGGGCAAGTATTATATCATCACATCGACTTCGCGCGATAACCAAATTGTAAACATCATCACAACCTGACCATAACCTCAAGGCTCTCAGAAACACAGCTACTGAGCTTAAACAACATATTATCCTTCCGCTGGGCCATAACAACTGCCCCAACCAATTACACATGGAAAACATCTCGCATCATATCCGTAGCACCATTTCCATTCCTCAAATTTCTGATTCATAGCAAGCGCTTCGCGACGCGTAAGATTGGGTATGAAGAAACGTAGGAATAAGCCACAGAGGAATCAAATCGCACGATGAAGAATAAAGAAGGGAAGTACTCCTAACATCCTTGTAGCCTCTCGAAGATAAGTACAGACGTATCCATACCAATCCGCAAGACTCTACTAGACTTGCTCATGACTCGTGAGACCTAAGGGAACCTAGTGCTCTGATACCATGTTGTCACGACTCAAAATCTATTAAGGTCGTGATGGCGCCGGACACCATCGTCAGGCAAGCCAATCATTAATTAGTTGAAATAAATTCCTGTTTTAACATTTTTGAAATCATTGCCTTTAACTTATTATGTAATAACTAAACAAAAATCCGTTAGGTAAATACGACAGTTTAATATTCTATTTTTATAAAATACATCCACTACACATATCCCAGAACCCGGTGTCACAAGTGCATGAGCAATTTCTAAGAATTTATACAATCATTACAAAGCTTGTCCGAGATACAAATTGGACAAATGGAATTTAAAACAAAATGAATACAATACGAGGGAGACTCTGTCAGCTGCGGATCGCCTCCGGATGATATAGCTCGCCTAACTCTCCAAACCAGCCACATCGCTGTGAAAGTACCTGTGCAATAAAAATGACAGCAAGTGTAGCATGAATACAAAAACAACGTGTACTCAGTAAGTCGTCCGCCTAACCTCAGAGAGGTAGTGACGAGAGGTCGAATTAGACACTTGCTAGAGGTCAATTTAGTATATTCAAGTGACACACTAAGCATGGATGTCATAGACAATTTATTAAGATAAGGAATAATTAATGTCAACCCTTCCACATTTAACACTTTAAGTCTTCGTCATTTTATTAACAAATAATCAAACATATTAATCATTTAACAAAAAATATACGGGAAAGAACAACTTCTTCCAAAATTTTAATAACTTTAAATCTCTGTCATTCCAGTCGACAACTTAAGATTTCCAGGCCAGTAATCAGGTAAAATCATAGCAAATACGTAGTAAATAATTAAATATCATGCGCAAGAAATACCGAGGGTCGAACGGTGCAGACCAACAATAATAAACTGTGCACTGCTGAAGGGTCGAACGGCTCGAACCATAGATGCATCTATTTTTCTCGCTCGCGAATCGATCATGTGACGTGGTCAACATAATAATAATAAGGCTAGCCTGCTCGCGAATCATACTTGCGACTCATGTGCTCATATGTACACGTATTCACATAATAAATCCTTTTTTTTTATCAAGAAAACAACTTCTCAAGAAAATGATAAAATTCTTCTTAAAGGAACACGAAAAATTTGCATTTAAATCTTTGTTTTGAAACTCATTTGCCAAGTTTAATAATATTCAATAATATAACCTTATCAGGAACACAATTATCCACAGAGGAATCAATTCTCTTTCTAGGTGATTAAGAAAATGAACTCTAGTCTTCTTAGGGATACAATTTACTATTTCGATTATATTAGCGGTCCAATATTACTGGCAAGATCACAAGTACAACAAGTAAGGCACGCTTGTGGGTCCTAGACTACCCGGACATAAGCATATTAGTAGTTACGCGCGGAATCCTGTCACCTCGTGCGTACGTATCCCCCAAAGATAATAGCACATATTTAATTAGTTCACCTAGGGGGACAATTCCCCCTCACAAAGTTAGAAAGGAGACTTATCTCGCTCCGAAGTTCCATAACCGGCTTCCAAGCCCTTTCCGACGACTCCAATGGGCGCACAACGTCCCAAAACTAACCAAACAACGACACACCAATGAAAATATACTCTAATATTTACAACAATTCAAATTATATAATTTCCCAACTCCTCTCAGTAAATTGACCAAAATGCCCTCGGGCCCACGTGCCCGGGATCCGAAATTTCTTGAAGATATATTCTACCCATAGCTTTACTAGTTCAAATATACAACTTACTCTAAATTCCATGCTCAAATTTGTGGTAGAAATCCAAAATACCATTTCTAGGTTTTTCTTCAAAATTTCTCAATTTTCCACAATTTTTCATGTTTTAATCCACGCATATACCTTGTATTTAACTTGAGATGAGTGGGAATAACTTACCTTGACATTGATGATGAAATTCCCTTCTTGAAGCTCTCCTAAAATCGCCTAAGCCATGAGAAAAATGAGAAAATGAACCAAGATCCTTGTTTTAAAACATTCTGCCCAGGCCGATTTTCGCAACTGCGATCCAGTCCTCGCACCTGCATTTCCACAGGTGCGCCCAAGAGCCTGCACCTGCGGCTTCCTTCTCCTCCAGCCGGATCCGCACCTACGACCCATTGCCCGCATCTGCGCCTTCGCAGGTGCGGAAATTCTATCGCACCTGCGATCCCAGCCAAGAAGCCCACTCTCGCACCTGCGGCTCCGCACCTGCTGCCAAATCCTCGCAGGTGCGGTCACACCAGACACCAGCAGCTCCAGCTCCTCTTCCAACTTCAAATTTGATTCGTTAACCACCCGGAATCCACCCGAGGCCCCCGGGACCCTGTCCAATCACACGACTCAGTCCCATAACATCCCACGGACTTGCTCGAGGCCTAAAATCACATCAAACAATGCCAAAATCACGAATCGCACTCAAACTCAAACTTTATGAACTTTGAACTTTCCAACTTCTATATCCTATGCCTAAACCTATCAAATCACGTCTGATTGACCCCAAATTTTGCATGCAAGTCATATTTGACATTACGTACCTGCTCCAACTTTCGGAATCACATTCCGAACCCGATATCAAATTTCCACTTCCGGTCGGATTTCTCAAAAACCTTCAAATTTCTATCTTTAGCCAAATGACTTCACAATAACCTACGGACATCCGAATTCACTTCCAATCGCGCTCCCAACTCCAGAATCACCATACGAAGCTATTTCCAGGCTTGGAATCCCAAACGGACATCAATAACACTGAAATTCCTTACATCCCAAACTTAGGAAATTTCTTCAAAATGCTGACTTCCACAATATGCGCCGAAACGTTCCCGGGTTATCCAAAACCCGATCCGGACATACTCCCAAGTCCAAATCATCATACAAACTTGCAGGCACCTTCAAATCCTGACTCGGAGGTTGTTTACTCAAAATTCTAATCTTAGTTGATTTCTCCAACTTAAGGCTTCTGAATTGAGAATTTTCTTTCCAAATTAACTCTAAATTTTCCGAAATTTAACTCCGACCATGCCTACGAGTCATATACCTGAAATGGAGATGCTCATGACTTCAAACCACTGAACGACGCGTTAGAGCTCAAAACGACCAATCGGGTCGTTACATTAAGTCTCAACTGCAAAGATCACCTTAGCAAGACTTCTGGCATCGAAATATGCATTCAAGGCATGCATTGGAGTCTTGGCTATAACTTACAAGGAATAAAACCTAAAATATTTGAAGAACTAGCAACTCATGCTCATGATATGGAACTAAATATGGCCATAAGTGCCGACTAAGGGCAACCTGTCTTTGAGCCTTATGACGAAGAAGAAGAACAAAAAGTCGAGGATGGGGGCAAGTTTTCATGCAAAAATGAAACCGGGGAATCTATGCGTGTCCCTATGCTCCTCAACGCACGAGCGTAAAATGCAAGTTATGATGCTTCTCAATGCACGATCCTAAACTACAAGTCATGATGCTCTTGGAAGCACGAGGTTAAATTGCAAGTCATAATGCTCCTCAACACACGAGTCAAACTGCAAGTCATAATGCTCCTAAACGTACGAGCCTAAACTGCAAGTTATAATGCTCCACAATGCACGAGCAAGTTATAATGCTTCTTATCACATGAGCCCATATTGTATATTACGAAACTCTCCAATTTAAACTAAATCTTCAATGCATAAAGCTCTTCAAATTCGAGCAAAGTCTTTAAAGTTCAAAGCTCTTCAAATTCGAGCAAAATGTCCAAGTCGCAAAGCTTTTCAAATTCAAGAAAAGTGTTCAAGTTACAAAGCTCTTCAAATTCGAGCAAATGCTCAAGTCGAAATCTCTTCAAAGTAAAGCAAAGACTTCAAGTCGCAAAGCTCGAGCTAAAATTCAAGTTGCAAAGCTTTTCAACTTTGAGCTAAATTTTCAAGTCACGAAGCTCTTCAAATTCGAGTCGACATCAAGTTTCAAAGCTCTTTGAAATTGAGCAAGCCATCAAGTTGCAAAGCATTTCGAAACGTAAGCTAAATCTGCGAATTACTACTCTTTTGGATGCACGGGCCTAAATTACATGTCATAAAACTCTTAGAATTTGAGCTAAATCTTCAAATTACAATGCTCCTTGATGCACGAGCCTAAAATGCATGTTTCTAAACTCCTGGCTGGCATGAGTCTAAACTGTGTACCCCCCCAAAAAAAGAGAAAAAAAAAGAGTCTCGAAAGAGGTTGCCTCGGCAAAATTTAGGACATAAAAAAATCACTCATTATGATCTACGGTTGACCTGATCCTCTTCACCGAGGTACGTAGGAAGCTTAATGTTTCATTCTGAGTTCAGTCGCATAAGTTCAAAAGAGACATAACCCCCCAATCATTGTCCGAATGAAGTAGGATGGAGTGTAATTCATTCAATCAACACTTGAAAATCGAGTTGAGATACCATTTTTATGTTAAAATTTGGATCCCATTTGATTTAAAGGGGGAAACCCTCCATGGTAAATTTGTATATTCAATGGGAAGATTTTAGGAGGATGTCAAGTATTTGCACTGAAATCCGGGGGTTCACTATGTCTTCATGTTCGCCAAATCTTTAAGTATGCCAGTCTTCAAGTCGAAATATTTAAGCCTCCAAGTTTTCAAGTTGGGGTCCTCAAACTTTTCGTTCTTCAAGTGGAAGTATTTGAGCCCTCAAAGTCTTCAGGTTGAAGCGCCAAGGTCCCCCGAATCTTCAAGTCCATCAAATCTTCAAGTTTGTCGACCTTCAAATTGAAGTCTGCAAAGTCCGCCAAATTTTCAAAGTTTTTCAAGTGTTCAAGTCGAAGTTCGTCAAGTCCATGAAGTCTTCGAGTTGAAGCTTTATAATTTTCCAATCTTAAGGTGGACATAGGAGTCCCTTTGCACCATAAGTTGGACTCTTCGTGAGTTTGTCCTTAAAAGGAAACTTTGTAACTTTCCAATCTTAAGGTGGACATATAAGTCTCTTTGCACCTTAAGTTGGCCTCTTCGTATGTTTGTCCTTAAAAGAAAACTTTGTAACTTTTCAATATTAAGGTGGACATATAATTCCCTTTGAACCTTAAGTTGGACTCTCTTCGTGGGTTTATCCTTAAAAGGAAACTATATTTTCCAATCTTAAGGTGGACATGTAAGTCTCTTGAGAGTAATCTCTCCGATATTCAGGTCACATTAAGAGTAATATCTCCGATAGCTGGGTCATTTTGAGAGTAATCTCTCCGATAGTTGAGTCACATTGAGAGTAATCTCTCTGGTGATTGGACCTTGAGAGTAATCTCTCCGATATTCATGCCGTGATAAGTATTTGTCCCTTCACACCTTCAGATTGTCCTCTTCATGCATCGATCATCTTGTTAAGCAAGAACATATTTTTCTCGCCTGAACTACAAAAAAGTGTGTCTAACCTCGTGTAAGAATATATCTCCATTGCCTACAACAACAAAAAAGAAGGTGTGTCAAATTTGAAAATTGAGTTCAAAGTATTGCCTAGAATAATATGGCATGATTCGGACCATGATCTTTGGTGAGAACGAATATCTCTTGAGTCTCATTTCTATCAATTAAAACGGTTCTCAATTCCAACATTCCAACATCGAGATACAGAGGTTTTGGTGAAGCAGCGATAGTCTGAAAATGTTGGCGCGTTAGAATTTAAAGCCGACTTCAAAAAATCATATAGAACGATCCTGAAAGTTTTTAATTCTGAATTTCAGATATGTTGTATATATTGAACTCTAGTTTCTGATAAATCAAATGGATTGGTATTCCAAGATTCCTACATCAAGATATAAAACTTTTGGTGAAGCCGCAATAATCTAAAATTGTTGGCGCGTTAGAATGTAAAGCCGACTTCCAAAAATCATCTAAAATGATCCTGAAAGTGTTTAATTCTGAATTTCATATATGTTGTATATCTTTAACTCTAGTTTCTGATAAATAAAACAGATTGCAATTTTGAGTCTCCTAGCTCAAGATATAAATTTTTCGACAGGAGCGCGCAAATCTGAAAGGCTGCAAGGCGGACGTCTAGATTAAATTCAAGAAATTACTGCAGCCATTCTGAAAGGAATCCTGCTATGAAATTTTCAGGTGTTATAGGTATCAGAGTTTTCTTTCCAATGGAGCTGATGGATCGTGATTCTAACACCCATCGAGATGTGAATTTTTCTACAGGAGTGCACAAAGCTGAATAGCAAGTTCGGCGAACAGATGGGTCAAGTTCAAAAAATTGCTGCGGACAATCTGCTTGGAATCCTTCAACGATATTTTGAGCATTTACTTACCTATGAGTCTTCTTTCCACTGGAACAGACGGATTACGATTTGGACATCCCTAGCTTGAGATGTAATGCAACCTTTAAATTTGTGATTCTTTGAAAGCAAGCGGCTCGAGATTCCATCACTCCTACATCAAGGAATGAATATTTTTGCAAAGGTGCGCCACTCGCACGCCAAGGATGGAACCCCATCTCTAAGCCTATTTCTTGCCAAGAGGCAAGGTTGAGATGTGCCATGTTCTCGCTCGCGGGTTGTAAAGAAGGATTATGTCTCGTCGATCAAGCTTGCTTAGGACTACTCAAAAATGTCTCTCGTCGAACCGCAAGAAGGGATATACCAAGTTGCCGCTATACTGTCTTGAAAACCTACAAAAATAAGCAAAAAAAAGATTTTGGAGACATTTTTGCGAATACGGTGCGAGTAGCACGACGATCAGCTCGATTAATGGATATCGGTGCCAATGGAACTATGCTTCAGTTTGACATAAAAAGACATCGGAAGTAGCATAGCAGTCTAGTTCAGCATGGAAAGTATCAATTCCAATAGCACAAAGCTTTAACTTGCGGCAAAATTTGGTCTTGACAGCTGATCACGCTCAACTATGTCCTATAAAAAGACTAAACAGGCGCTGCAAATATAATCTGGGGTA
>MDKI01288010.1:0-10777 GCA_005239505.1 Nicotiana paniculata
GGTAACGCCAGGCCCCCCCTGGCGTTATGGCTCTAAGGCCTGGGTAACGCCAGGCCCCCCCTGTCGTTTTGTGGAGGGGTTCTTGTCCATAGCAGCCCCAATGACTAAATTGACTCATAAAGGTTCCCTATTTAAATGGTTAGATGAGTGCGAGGCGAGCTTTCAGAAGCTCAAGAAAGCCTTGACTTCAGCGTCGGTGTTGGTATTACCATCAGATTCGGGTTATTTCACGGTGTATTGTGATGCTTCTCAAGTTGTCCTTGGAGCAGTATTGATGCAGGATGGCAGGGTGATTGTGTATGCATCTCGTCAGTTGAAAGTCCATGAGAAGAATTATCCCGTTCATTACTTAGAGTTGGCAGCCATTGTTCATGCGTTGAAAATTTGGAGGCACTATCTTTATGGCGTGCCATGTGAGATTTTTACTGACCATTGTAGTCTCTAGTACATATTCAAGCAGAAAGATCTAAATTTGAGGCAGCGGAGATGGCTGGAGTTACTAAAAGATTATGATGTCACCATATTGTATCACCCAGGGAAGGCCAATGTGGTGGCCGGTGCATTAAGTAGAAAGGCGGTGAGTATGGGCAACCTTGCGTATATTCCAGTTGGTGAGAGACTGTTGGCTTCAGACATTCAGACGTTGGCTAATCAGCTCGTGAGGTTGGATATTTCTCCCAGCAGTGTTCTAGCTTGTCGGTCGCTCGGTCTTCTCTAATTGACCGTATCCGGGAGCGGCAGGATGATGACCCACATTTGGTGGTCCTTAGGGACACAGTTCGGCACGGTGATGCCAAGCAGGTTACAGTTGGAGATGATGGTGTTTTGAGGATGCAGGGTCGTTTATGTGTGCCTAATGTTGATGGCCTTCGTGAGTTGATCCTTGAGGAGGCTCACAGTTCTAAGTATTCGATTCATCTAGGTGCAGCCAAAATGTACCAAGACTTGAGGCAGCATTATTGGTGGAGAAGAATGAAGAAGGACATCGTTACGTATGTGGCTCGTTGCTTAAATTGTCAGCAGGTAAAGTATGAGCATCAGAGACCCGGTGGTTTACTTCAGCAGATAGAGATTCCTGAGTGGAAGTGGGAGTGTATCACTATCGACTTCGTTTTTAGGCTCCCACGGACTCAAAGGAAATTTGACGCAGTTTGGGTTATTGTAGATAGGCTGACTAAATCAGCACATTTCATTCTTGTGGCAAGTACTTATACTTCAGAGCAATTGGATGAGCTATATATTCGGGAGATAGTTCGCCTTCATGGTGTACCCGTATCTATCATTTCTGATCGGGGTACGCAGTTTACTTCGCATTTTTGGAGGTAGTTCAGCGTGAGTTGGGTACCCGAGTGGAGTTGAGTACAGAATTTCACCCTCAGACTGACGGGCAGTCTGAGCGTACCATTCAGATATTGGAGTATATGCTCCGTGCTTGTGTTATTGACTTTGGAGGTTCGTGGGATCAGTTCTTTCCATAAGCTGAGTTTGCTTATAATAATAGTTATCAGTCGAGCATTCAGATGGCTCCTTATGAGGCGTTATATGGTAGACGATGCAGATCGCCAGTTGGATGGTTTGAGCGGGAGAGGATCGGTTGTTGGGTACAGACTTAGTTCAGGAGGCCTTAGATAAGGTCAAGATTATTCAAGAGAGACTTCGTGCAGCTCAGTCTAGGCAAAAGAGGTATGCCGATCGTAAGGTTCGTGATGTGGCATTCATGGTTGGGGAGAGAGTATTGCTTCGTGTGTCGCCCATGAAGGGTTTCATGAGATTTGGGAAGAAGGGTAAGTTGAGCCCTAGGTATATCGGGCCATTTGAGATTCTTGATAGAGTGGGGGAGGTAGCTTATAGACTTGCATTGCCTCAAGGGTTATCCTCAGTTCATCCGGTATTCCACGTGTCTATGCTCCGGAAATATCATGATGACCCGTCCCACGTGTTAGATTTCAGCTCTGTCCAACTGGACAAAGACTTGACTTACGAGGAGGAGCCGGTAGCCATTTTAGGCCGGCAGGTTCGTCAGTTGAGATCTAAGAGTTATCCTTCAGTTCGAGTGCAGTGGAGAGGCCAGCCCGTTGAGTCAGCTACCTGGGAGTCCGAGTCGGACAAGCAGAGTAGATATCCACACTTGTTCACCATTTCAGGTAACTTTCTATGTCTGTTCAAGGACGAACGTGTGTTTAAGAGGTGGAGATTGTGATGACCCAAGGGGTCCTTTTATAAATTAATACTCCGTTCCATGCTTAATAGCAATAAAAAGACTAATTTTAACTACCTCGATTTGTGGGCATAGTCCGGTGTAAAACCGGAAAGATTTTATGTGAAAATATGAGAAATAGTGATTTCTATAATTTAAATTTGATAAAACATGACTTTGGTCAACATTTTTCGTAAACGGACCCGGATCCGTGTTCCAACGTTCCCAGGAGGTCCGTAGTAAAATATGGGACTCGGGCTATACCCGGAAATGAATTCCGAGGTCCAAGCCTTAGAAATTAATTTTTGAAAGAAATTATTTTGCTGAAATATTTATGAATTGAAGAAAAGAAATGATGTTTGAAATCATTGGTATCGGGCCCATATTTTGGTTCCGGAGCCCGGTACAGATTTTTTATGATATTAAAAAGTTAACTGTGAAATTTTGTGAAAAATGGAGTTCGTTTGACGTGATTCGGACATCCGGTTGAAGAGTTATGAACTTTAAGAGTTCTTGTTGAAAATGATGAGTTTTGATGTTTAATTCATAGTTTTACATGTTATTTTCATGATTTGATCGCACGAGCAAGTCCGTATGATGTTTTTAGACTTGCGTGCATGTTTTGTTTAGATCCCCGAGGGCTCGGGTGAGTTTCGGGTAGGCCACAGGGTGTTTCACACTTAAAGAGAATTGCTGGTTTTTCATTTTCTGGTGTCCAGGTCTGTTGTTCTATGCGATCGCATAGGAAGGTCCGCGATCGCATAGTGTAAAGTATGAGGGCCCCTTTTTGTTCTATGCGAACGCACCCTGGGCTATGCGAACACACAGAGTTAGATAGGCCCAGGGGAGGGGGAGCCCAGTGTTCTATGCGAACGCACTGGGGCTCACACGATTGCACTGCCCAGCTTCCCTTACCCTATGCGAACGCATCCTTTTTTTGAATGCGATTGCATAGGTCTTCAGCCTAGCTAATATAAATACCCTTTTAGAACGGGCAGACCTTCTTCTTCACCATATTTTCGAGGTTTACAGCCCTAAGAGCGATTTTCTTCAACAATTATCATCCCCAAGCCATAGGTAATCAATTCTAAATTTTGTTCTTTCAATTCCTTATTGTTTTTCATCACTTTTAAAGCAAAAACCTAAGAACTTTCATGGTAAAAATTGAGGGTTTGCGTAGAATTAGGGAATTTTGTAAAAATCAAATTTTTACGTTGAATTAAGGTCGGATCTCAAAACTAATAGTATATTTTGGTTCGTGGGTGAATGGGTAAACGTAATTTGGTTTGAACCCCGAGTTTTGATCAAGCGGACTCGGGGTCGGGTTTTCACTTTTTTGAGAAAACTTAGGAAAATCCATGTTTTTCAATAAAGTTAGTTCCTTTAGCATAGATTGATGATATTAAGTTAATTATGATTAGATTCGAGCAAGTTAGAGGTGAATTCAAAAGGGAAAGCAATAATTGAGCAGTGAGTGGCCTACGAAATTGAGATAAGTGTTTGGTCTAACTTTGACTCTAGGGAATAGGAGTCCCCACTTTGTTGCTATGTGAAATGCATATGTGTGGTGTATAGGTGAGGTGACGAGTATCTATGCACCACCAAATTGCCTGTTAAACATGATCCATTTCCCGTTCCCAACTTAATTGATTCTTGTCTTAGTTGCTCTATGTTCATTATTGCTTCTATGGCTACTTGGCGTTATTTGTTGATTAAATATTGTTGTGGTTATTTTTGGAAAGAGTATTGGTTGTTTTATCTGGTTCCCTTGTGGTACAAACGTTTGAGCGGTTTGGCATATATATATATATATGCATAGTTGTGTTCCTGTTGGTTTCATGGTTGAGAGGATATTGATGAAGTTATGAGAAAATACAGTTTCTTATTTATAATTGTTGAGACAAAAATATTGTGAAAGGCTTGGCCTAAATTGTGAAATTTATGAATAAATTGATATGAGATGTCTGGTGGGAGCGGGTTGCACGCGCAACAAGGAGTGATAAGGGTGGACAGGTGGGATCGGGTTGCACGCCGCAACAAGAGTAATAAAGGTGATATATTTAGGGAGGAGCAATAAGGGTGGACAGGTGGGAGCGGGTTGCACGCCGCAACAAGGAGCAATAAGGGAGAACATTTACATTTTTACCGAATATCACGCCCCAAAACCGAGGGACGAGACCGGCGCCTAACCGGATGAACCCGGTCAAGCGAACCTGATTTGCCTTTCCTATCCCACGCATTACCCCGTGATTTCAATATACATTATTCATGTGAAATAGCCATTTATAACTTAAGCATAAACTTACGACTTTAATTCATTTCTACTTTTTAACATTCCCAACATATGATTCCAAATACTTAGAAAATACAATCACTATTTCGAACCGTACGCTTACTACCCAAAATACACAAGTACATTACCCACATTGTGTCTATGGAGCCTTTACGAATACTAGAAACATAACCTTACCTGCCGGCAACAAGGCCCCGGCTATACCTTACAATAAACAATAAACTCAAAAGAAGGTGGCATGAACCACACATTGCCCCGAGAGGAAGTGGGGCTCACCAATGCAGCTGGCGGAATAGAGAGGAAGCACTACGGACGGTGGGCTGAATTACCTACTATGGAACCACCTACAATCATCATAAGAATGTAGCGGCCCCGGCAAAACGGACGTCAGTACATTTGAATTGTACTGGTATGTATGAACAAACATTACTCTAAGTAAGATCAACAATGCACAGATAAGAGACAGTAATAGCAAATACGTGAATTTCACCTAGACAGTCAGAGAGTAGGTCATCATGCCTCAACATATTTAGAACACCCAATTTTCACATACTCAGACAATCAACACGGAACAAATAAAACAATACACAACCAAGAGACAGTAATAGAACCAATCAATCAATGCACGTGGAAAGAAACAACAAAAATCAACAAGTTTCACAATCTCTCCTTTTGCTCTTTCAACATCACCATATTCAAGAGTTCCCCAGATTTTCATTTCGATAGTGATAACGATCACATTCCATTCTTATTACCTAGGCCATCTTTATTACCTCGGCCACCCTTATCACCACAACCCATCAACCTTATTACTTCGTGCTGCGGCGCGCAACATGACCCCGCCTGACAATTTAAATTCATAACAACAACCACAAACAATTACATCAAAAGAATCATCATTTCAAGGAACACAAGTTCATATCAACAATTTATTTATTTGGGCCCAAGGCACCATAATTCTCACCAAGCAGTAATTCATGTACACGGTATTGCCATAATCATTCAACTCATTTACATCATTTCAGAATACCCTTTTTCATTACTTTCCATGCACGGCTTTTAGCCATTATATACATTCCCACACTTGGGCACATCAACAATTTTTCATTCATTAATACATACTTTCATATCGATACTCTCGAGCATTTACGAGCTTTGCACATAATAAGACAGGGACATCAAAACACTTTTCACAACCTCATATAACACAGTAGTATGACAATCGACTAGGACAATCAGAGAATAGAATCTTACGTCTCAACACATTTGAACAATCAATTCACATATTTTCAAACAAGGTACACGTGTCTTATGCTCGGACCCAACAAGAGGATTCTACAAAGGTTAAAGTTATCCATACATACCTCGAATCGGGATTTTTCCTTAATATCTATCTCAAATCACCGGACCTTCTAGCACCTTCAATCTAATTCACAATGCAGCACATTTAAACTTAGAATTAGGAATCATGAACATGTCTTGAACTCATTTGAGCTTTCTATCAAACACTAGGTGTTCCTTTAGATTGCATGATCCCTTTTCAGTGAAGAATTACTCTAATCTACTCTCTTTTACTAGATTATGGCATATTTGATACATGCATGCAAGACTCTTAACCCCATCTCCCAGAACTAACCTATGTGTGTTTCATTTCAACTAGAATCTGTAATGGGGTGGAAGCTTACCTCCTATGGTGAAGAAATTTGTATCCTACTTGATTAGTTCCAAGCTTGAGTGATGAAGGAGGATCAATTTGATGAATTTGGGATCTTCTCTCTCTATAACTCACTCTTTCTTCTCTCCATATTATCAGATGGTCGCTAAAAATGAGGGGAATGGATTTTATATGGGTCTGGGGTCGGGTTATAAAAATAGAAAAATGGATAGTCCAATATTTCAGACCTGGCTTTATCCAGGCTTTATCTACCTAAAGCCTGGTCTGGCCTGGCTTTACCCGGGCTTTATCTACCTAAAGCCTGGTCTGGCCTGGCTTTACCCGGGCTTTATCTACCTAAATCCTGGTCTGGCCTGGCTTTATTCGGGCTTTATCTACCTAAAGCTTGGTCTGGCCTGGCTTTATCCAGGCTTTATCTACCTAAATCCTGGTCTAGCTGCGACGAAAAATTTTCAACTTCTCAGCGCATCGATCAATCCCAAAACTCCGGAAGTACAATGTATTACCTACCTTGACACCACAAAACCTTAAATTACATAGTGAAGTTTTTTTTTCTTTTTTCCGGGGCCCTACATTGAATTTCAAAGAAAATAAAGATTTGAAAGGCTAATGTTCATTTTACTATTTTTCATATTTTTGCACTACTTTTATTTAAAGTTAAAGTTTGGAAATTTCGTGAGAATTGGTTATAGCTGAGACCTGAAAAAGGCGACTGAGTATTTTAATTGTTGTTGCAGCTATTATTTAATAGTTTTAGATTTCTTCTTATTTCATATATTATTGTCACAGGTTATATTGTAAATGTCCCGCCGTAGCCTCGTTGAGGTTAGGCTCAGCACTTACTCAGTACATGGGGTCGGTTATACTGATACTAGTAGTGGTTATTCAGTTACGCGGAGACACGAGGTATATCTGCCGGCGTCCGCAGATCCCGAGAGTCTTCTCTCTCTTTTTTATAAAACTGTTTTATTATATTCAGGACAGTTGTACTATTTCTTTCAGCCCAGTATTTGTAGTATTCTTTAGTAGTTCGTGAATTGTGACATCAGACCTTGGGGTGGTTCTAGGTTTATTTATATAATTAGTTCGTGGCTCGGTTAACTTATTGTTTATTATTTTATATTAGGAATTATTTATTGAAAGCCATTAGATCAAGTTTAATTTAAAATTGTTTTATCCTATTTTAAATAGTTAATTAAAGGGAATAGTTAAGCGAACTCTAACATTGGCTTGCCTAGCAAGTGTGGTGTTAGGCGCCATCACGATCCCTAAGGTTGGGAATTTGGGTCGTGACAGTATTGGAGTTGTTATCTTGCTTGCATGTGTTATCAACAAGTGTAGGAACATTGTTGAGCTAAAAATGTTTAAGGATGGGTTGAAGGTTGATGAAATCCTCTATAAAAGGACCCTAAAGACTTAATGCACACCTAGTGTTTGATAGTACGCTCAAACGAACTAAGACTATGAATATTTCCTTATTTGTGTTCAATTTTGTTATATCTCGAAATAGATTGGGATTGCTAGGATTTTCGGAACGTCGTAGTAATTTAAGGAAAAGCTCAAGAAAGGTATGTTGGCTAAAATTTCTCTCTCGGAATTGAATTCCATAATGTTTCCGTAAGTTTAAGTATGACCGTCTCAAAATCCTTAATTTCTACGTTTCGGTTTATCCCCTATAAACTCATAAACTTGATTATTCTGAATGAGCCTTATATTGAACGATAGATGTTTAAAGTATGGATTGCTTAATTAAAATGGTATGGCTTTGAGTTGTGGTTTAAATGAAAACTGGTACACCGATTAGGTGAGGAAAAACTTGATATGCTTAATACTATTAACCGCTCGTATGCGTACTAAATGTCTTGATTGAGTGTATCTAGTGGTTGATAAACTATAACGATGTTTGAAAATGAATTAAATGAGAGTGTGGACAATGTTTATAATTATGCCTAGCGATGCCTATGAAATGAGGAAATATATGACACAGATTGCGAAATGAGCCTCGACTCAACTGTCTTAAAATGACTTCTAAAAGTAAAATTTGCCTCAACGCTATATTGATATATGTATCGTTAAACCCCCTCTTCTTAGAAATTGAAACCCCATGGTGTCCATACAATTGGTGTAAGTTTCAACCTTGATTGATGTAGAAAATGATATTCCGAACGGGCCTGTGTTGTAAGAATTTATGTGCAATATGTGTTGGAATGCTACCCACTATGTTATGTGGTCACTTGATGATGTGTTAAAGATACGGAATATGTGTTAAATTGCCAAAGTATGTGAAAGACTCTATATGATTCATAATCTCTCCTGTGTGTACTTAATATCTTGAATTGAAAGACTTGTTTGACGAAATTGATAATAATGTGAAATATGGGAAAAGAACTCGAATTATGAAATGTGGCCAAGTGCCAAGTGTGACGTAACTATTGTGGCCACTAGTGCCGAAGAAATTGAAATATGTGTGGGGAATATGAAATGATATGATTGATGAAAAATGGAAATGTCTTGAGTAAGACGGCCTAGCCGATCGGGCCGTGATCGGACACCATGTTGCACACATGGTGGTAATTGTGCTGAAAATGATGATTGATGATTGGAATTGTGGAAAAGGTGGATGTCTCAAACGAGATGACCCGGCCGGTCGGGTCGAGACCGGATTCCGTGTAAGAACACGGTGGTATTGTGAATTGTGGCACATGGCACTAAGATTACCAACCTAATATGATGAAAAGTGAACCAAGAACTTATGTGATCATCTACTTGATGTTATAGTGTTTGTTTGAAGCTTATATTGTACAACATGAATGTTTCCTTTTTTATATGTTTCCTTGTTCCTTCTATCAAGGTTAGTGTTTAGTTTTTCATACTAGTACTATTCGACAGTACTAACGTCCCTTCTGCCGGGTGCGCTACATCTCTAAATGGATGTAAGTGGTTCCATAGCAGGCATTGTTGGTCGCAGCTAGTGGCTCATCTTCTTTTCAGCCGACTTGGTTAGCCCCACTTCATTTCAGGGTCCTGTGTTATTTGTTTTTCATGTACTCTGTATTTTGAGGTATAGCCGGAGCCACACTCCAGTCAAAGCAGTTAAGCAAATCTTAAGAATTCTTGATTTAAGGTATTTATCCTGGAGTCAAAAGTTGAGCCTAAGCGTCACAACCAAAGTACTGACTATTCTCAAGGCATTAGCACGTTTCGAGATATTTCTCCTATTAAGATCTTAACCATATGATTCCTATTCCTAAAAATTAAAAACTACCTACACCCAGTTCAATTAAAAACCTTTGGAAAAGAATCGTGGTCCAAAGAAAAACCAAGGGGGAATTACTACACTACTTAAAACAAAAATCTTTTTGGTATTTTCTCTAGACTTACTTCCCTCAAGAAAACTGTCTAGGAGATCCATCGTCAGGAAAAGTCCACATATTTCTAAAAAATAAAAATTATGTTTTGTTGTTCTACTTTAAAAATAAACACTTACCAACAAGAAAACTAAAACTACTAACAAGAATACACACTAACACAACAAATCACAACAAATATGTATCACACCCCACACTTAAATCATGCAGTGTCCTCAATGCATCACATATAGACAAAAAAAGAAATAAAAGTAAGGTGTAAGAAACTCCCTGGTCCAATAATGTTGACATCCTTTCCATTGATCTCGCTTTCATGCTCCTTTGAGCACATGCTTGAATCACTTTATGCTTCCACTTTGAACTTATGAATTGAACCCCAATTTTTTATTCTGCTCTATGATCATGCTCATGGGGTGGTGGAATAAATCTGCCTGGCCCAATAAAACCATGTAATAATCTGCGCTTCTTGGCTTTTCGATGAAATGTGTACTCCCTACTTTCTGGCAGGAAGAATTCAAGAATGTAGGCATCTTGTTCATTATCCCTCAGCTCATCAGGTGGTTTGGATAACTCTATTTGCATATCATCATCCCCGCACAATGTGAACAAATGGTTGGAGTGAGTACCAACATCCTCAACAATAATGACACTAGATTCAACAAAATATGTATCATCAATGTCCTTGGTTAAATCTAGTATCTTTTCTACCACATCAGCATCCTCCGATTTCAGTTCTAACCTGGGTGGTTCTTCAATAGATGGCTCGGCCGGCGGGTTCTCTCTTTCCTCTACATATAGTGAATCAAACTCGAGAGCCTGTTTCCATATCCCTTTTTCCTCAAGTGCTATCACCCAATCTGCTATTTCTTCACCGTTCATATCATCCAGCTTCATAAAACATTCATCCAAAGGGTCCCAACAGTCAGGAAAGCATTATCTTTTTCTGGGATCACATTCACAGCATCAATAAGAGAGCAATTGGTGAATGAACTAGGTCGCCCCATAGAATTTTGCACGTTGAAAGTGATTTCTTTATCGTTGAGCCTCATCTTAAGTTCACCAGTCTCACAATCAATAAGAGCTCTACCTGTGGCAAAAAATGTCCTTCCCAAGATTATGGGAATTTCCTCATCTACCTTGCAGTCTAATATCACAAAATCAGCAGGAAATACAAACATCCCAAGAGTTCCCATCTATCAGACAAGCATCATCTTCTTCTGGAATCACATTCACGGCATTAATCA